>CM021102.1:350640352-350790128 GCA_007115665.2 Sequoiadendron giganteum
AGACCATATGCAAGTGGCACATAGATATGACCCAAATTTCGCAACAATCCACCAGACTCAAGCGTATAACCTACAAACCTACCCTCCAAGGGTCTATCTGAATCCAATTTTGCCTTCACCTCCTGACACAATTTGTCGATAGGAAGTGCAGCTACAATCTAACTCCTCAAATCAACTCCTAGATCCACAACAGATATCTCATATCTACGCCGGCTAAGAGCATCCACTACCATGTTATCTTTCTCCTGAATAAATTTCACCTCAAAATCATATTCACATAAGAACTCCATCCACCGTCTCTTCCTAGCATTAAGATTAGGTTGAGTAAATATATACTATAGACTATGGTGATCATTGTGAAGCTCAAAGCGATGTCCCAATAGGAAGTGACACCAACGAACCAAAGAATGAACGACTACCACTAACTCTAGATCATGAGTGGGGTAGTTTTTTTTGTGATCCTTGAGCTTGCAAGACTCATAGGAAATCACACAACCTTCCTACATCAAAACGGATCCTAGACCCTCCAAGCATGCATCAATACAAACTACAAAGTCCTTCATAGGATCAAGAACAACTAATATAGGCACACTCATCAAATTTTCCTTGAGTGTCTGAAAGGCCAAATGACACCGATCCAACCAAATGAATTTCTTCCCTTTCCTCTGAAGAGAAGTAATAGAATGATAAATCCTAGAGAACCCTTCGACAAACCCTTTGTAATACCCTGCTAGACCCATAAAACTGTGAACCTTTGGCACATTAGTAGGCATAGGCCAATCCATAATGGCTTGGATCTTCGAAGGATCCACTGCAATACCCTCTCCAGAGATAACATGGCCAAGGTATTTCACCTTAGTTTGGAAGAACTCGTACTTTGAAAGATTCACAAACAACTGGTTCTCCATCAAATAATGCAATACTTGTCTCATGTGTTCCTCATGCTACTTCATATCTCTAGAATAAATCAAAATGTCATCAAGAAACACTAGGAAAAAATGATCCAGGTATGTACAAAAGACACCGTTATCAGGCTCATGAAAATGAACGGTGCATTCGTTAACCTGAGCAGTACCACGGTCAATTTGTAGTGCTCATAACGAGTTCAAAATGAAGTCTTATATATATGTGCTTCAAAAATGTGCAGCTAATGGTATCCAAATTTCAGATCAATCTTAGAGAACACATTTGCACCCTTAATTTGATAAAGAAGGTCATTGATTCTTGGTAAAGGATATCGATTCATAACCATCACCTTATTCAATTGACAGTAGTCAATGCATAACCTGAGGGATCCATCCTTCTTCTTCATGAAGATGGCAAGTGCTCCCCAAGGTGAAACACTCAAATGAGTGAAACCCTTAGATAAGAGCTCCTCCAACTGCAATCAAAGCTCTTCCAGTTCCTGTGTAGTCATCATGTACAAAGCCTTGGATATAGGCTCAGCTCTGAGAACCAGATCAATTCTAAAATAAATATCCCATTTCAACGGCATACCCGGAATATCACTAGGAAACGCATCCGTAAATTCTCTAAGGATAGGGTAGTCATCAAGAGATACCTCTCGACTGTCTCCTACCTGCATGCCACTAACAATAGCTGCAAACAACTTACAACCCTATCACATACACCTCCTTAACTACATAGTGGAAATAATCCACAAAGAGATGGGTCTCTACACACCGACAATCTCAATCTCCACACCAGATTCATCGACAACTTATTGTCTTTTGTCAACAGTATATCATAGCACTATGAGATTCTAACCAATCCATTCCCAAAACAATATCGTACGATCCAAGGGGTGTAACTTGAAGATCTACTGAGTTAGATAACGATCCAATCCTAAGTCCACAATCATGAACAAGGGATTCAACCACTACCTTAGCCCCAGAAGCCAATTCTACCTACCACCTATCACCTTGCTTAACTGCTACTAGTCTACATCGCTCAACAATGGAAGGAGAGATAAATGAATGAGACATTCCAGAATCAAATAAAATAGAAACACTAACACCATATAACTGACCTGAAGATTCAACCATAGTATTCTGGTGATCTGCTTGATGATTTTCCACCATAGCAAAAACTCTATGAGAACAACCTACATCACCAATTGTCGGCTCTGAAGCTGCGGGCTGCTAACCAAACTTTGAAGTACCTCTCATCAGACACTACCTCGCGATATAGCCCTGTTGACCACATGAGAAGCATCCAATACCCCTACCATATCCTTTTCCAAAACCTCTGCCACTTGAAGGTGCATTCGACTGTTGGAAACTGCCTCTACTAACTGTCAACGGTGCACTCTGAGTAGGTTGATCTTAGCGGTTGTGCTTATTGCACATCCAATTACGATTCTCTCCAAACTGAGAACCATTATCCGACTGCTTTTGAGAACCCTTAATCTTCTATGGGTAATTCTACTTCCGCTATTGATGTCCACCCTTAGAGGGTGCCTATTGGTTCTGAGAGGAACCATCTATCTAAATCAGACCACCATGCAGACCAAAACTTGTAGTAGAAGCACTGCCAATCAAAACACCTATGTGTCCTCCCAATGCCATGGATAGATTATCCTCCACAATCTGAGCCTTCTCGACGACAAACTCCATCATCTTCAGCTCAAAGACTCTAACTCCACCACTAATACGGGCATTCAAGCCCCTAATGAAATTTTGAACCAACATAGCCTCATCATTTGTTATCCCTACATATTGTTTGAGTTCATAGAATCTGCATTCAAACTGCTTGACAGACATAGCCATCTGGTGCAGATCATGGAATTCATCTACACGATGCTGCCTCCAGTGATCAGATAAGAAGCATGCTCTGAAATACTCCAAAAAAATATCCCACAATACTAATCCTATCTCTAGATGGAGATTTTGCTCCTCTAATTTCCACCAAGTAGAGGCGAAACCTCTAAGATGCATGATGACACATCTCGCTCGGGTGTTGCTACCATACGAGTGCATAGAAAAACACCGTCCCAAATCCAGTAACCATGTCTTTGCCTCCAAATCACCACCAATACCATCATAAATGGGAGGGTGTGCCCTCAACAAATCCCTCATGTGCCCTGTAGCAATGGCATCCTACTTTATGGTCTATACAATCCTCCTAGGCGGTGATCTATCTCTCTCTTTGTCCGCTTCCTGATCATTTCCTTGTCTAGGCCCAATATGTGCAAGAGCCTACTTAAGTAACAGACGTAGTAGATCTCCCCCTGCACCAGGCTGATTCGGAACCTACTCATTATTTCCCTGATTACCCAGAGGATTAGGCTGTTCTCCATGTTCACTTTCATGTGAACTCTACAATGGAGTATTCTAATGATTTACCGCACAGCCACCACCACAGCCTCATCCACGACCCCTATAGCAACCTCGCCTAGGCGACATGATCCTGAAACAAGACCAAAGTCAAGTCTCAGTTTAAAGACAAAAGAAACCAATAAAACACACACACCTTAAAGAATATAACATCTAGGACAACCTAGTGCGCTCACAAGAACCAAAGTACCCAATGTTAGAACCTTCACTCTGATACCAAACTATAACGCCCTATCGTGGAACCCAGGGAATGACGCATCACTAACGCTAAACAGCCAAATTTTTTTTTTTAAACCATTTAATAAAAACTTGTAGTTACTAATCTAACATGAACGTTCTCAGGATCCACAACTATGCTACTAAAGTAAATCAATAATATAACACATCAAGAACTATATACGAAATCATGAGAATAATCATAACAAGATTATATTACATCAAGAATTACATTACAATTTTATTTACAATAAACAAGATTGTGAAAATTCTTGATACATCACAAGTGGTAGTACAACGAAACCTCATGGAAAATCATGAGTGAATACAATAAAGAATCTGAACAAGAATAACTGACGACCAAGTCCACGAGCTCGTCCAACGAACAATCTCCATGAACATTGTGTAACTAGGATCCTACCAAGAACAAGCATGTCTCAAACAATATCACCTGCGGGGGACCCAATGGAAGAAATGGCATGTTCCTCCCAACCATGCGGAACTCGAAAGCCCACCCCCCATGCTAGGAGATAGAACAGGTCCTCAAGTCAAAACAGACAACAAGAAGAGATAAAATACAACACATTTTTGACATACATGACATCGCAATGAAAAGACAACTGACATAATCTGAGAGGCAATGATACATTCATAGACGACTCTACACAAGAGATCCAACAAGTGTACAAGGATAGGAGTTTCATCACATAAATGTAATAGGTTACATTAGATAGTCTTCCTAGGTTACTAGCCCTCTACCAGAGTTATCTTGGCAACCTCTAATGACTTCAGACCCCTATACAAACTAATGTGGCTTCGAATCACTTCTCAAGAAGACAAATTTTTCGAGTTGCCATTCCAGGCCTTCTCAACCCTCTTTAACCTAAACAAGTGTTAAAGTACAAGGCGAGGCAAATATTATTTGTAAGGTTAAATATTAACTACCCAAACCCCTAAAAACTTATTTTAGTTATCACTTGGTTAACACACTTCCGGGTTCAGCCCCTAATGGAAGCCACTCCTCCTATGGTACAACTTACTGACAAAAGGGACACATAGCCATACAAAATGGAAAACAACCTTTCACATAGTCCCATCAAATGATACCATAATATTACTGTAATTATGGATTATCCTACAAGATTAAAAGGTTAGTATATCACACATGCAAATACCTAAATCCATAATAATAATGAAGTGCAAAAGAAATAACATGAAAACAAAAGGAATGATCTCACCCAAAAGTCTTCATTCTTTATGGTTGGCCTCCATTATACCTTCTCAATTTTCTGCAATTATGATGTTGCCCTCAAATTTTTATGTGTGAGCAATATTTGATAATGCTAGACCAAACAAGTGTTGAAGGATTTGAGTGACTATGCAAATAAAACTAAGTTCTATAAACAAAGTAAAAATCTGCAAAAGACAATGTTAGACTAAAATGACTCTAAGCATGAAGACAAGAGATAGAAGAAGAAGATGATGAGATGTAAATTGTAGATAAAATTAAGAGATTAAGAGATGTTAAAATGAAGATAAAATTGGCATTTTATAAAAAATGCAATTTTGTATGGATGGATGAGAATAAAGATTGATAATTGCCCTAGAATCTATGGTCGAGATTCAAAATTAAAACCTCTTAATTAGGGTTAGGGAACTCTAGGATGAAATTCAAATTGAGTGGATGAGATTTAATTTAAAAAATTAAATCAAGGGAAGACAATAGTTGTGATGGTGAGATAAAAATTAGTATGTGGAAAAGGATGAGTTAGAAAATCAAGTTATTTTAGAAATAACTTAATTTGTGGAGAGAAATGTTATTTTGAAATTAATATTTTAAATTAATTCCAAAATGGAGAATTCATGTGACAGTAAATAATAATAATTTAAAATTATTTACTTGGAAAGAGGGAAATTGCCAATTTAAATAACATGATTTTATTTAAATTTAGAAAGAAAATCAATAAGACAATTTACTAATTAAAATTATTCAATTGTGGAGGAAAATTAGAAAGTGGGTAATTTTAAATAAATGATTTTATTTAAAATTAGAAAGAAAGTTGGAGAGGATAATAATTAAATAAATAATAGGAATTTATTTAATTATGAGCAGACATAAATAATTAATGATGTATTAAATAAATAAATAAAGTTTATTTATTTAAATAATCAAGAGGAAGTAATGGACTAATAATAATTAAATAAATTTAGGAAATTATTTAATTATAGAGTGACATAAGCAATTAGTGACGCATTTAAATAATAAATTTAATTTATTTATTTAAATAGATAGGAGGAATAAAAGACATGAATTAATTAAATAAATAAGAATTATTTAATTAATAGTTGACATTGGACTATAGGACATAATTAAATATTTTAATTATGTTGAGACAAAGCATGATAAAATGTATAAAAATGTGGTTTGTGAGTTGAGGCCATTTTTATGTGTCTACATTTGCTCCTCTTTGTCACAATGCAGCCTGCCACATTGTGACAAAGAAAATAAGTCAAAAACATGCCCCAATGCAAAATAGGATGAGGAAGAATGATGATGAGGTAGCGATATGCCCCCTCGAGAGGACAGTTGGGTTCCGAGAATACTAGTGGGCTCTTGAAATGGATGAAAGACAAAAGTATATAGGAAAGATAGATAAGGATGATAATGATGTGGACTAGAAGAAATGCTAGAGAGAAAAAGATGAATGTTAGGATAGAAGGAAATGCAAGTTAATGTGGAAAAATAAATGCATGTTAGAATCCTTCAATGTTTGCCAAAGTACTTATAAGTGTTGCTCGAATCATCATTGGGCGGTAAAAATGACACAAATGGACAACAAACACTGGGGTATGACATAGACCAAGGTGTGCAAGGTCATCCACTTGCAAGACAGACAGTCGTAGACAAGGAATGTCCTAACTCATACTAAGGGTCATGTTGCCCCAGTCTTTTTGTCAAGGCAATCCACAGAAAATAGTTAAACAAAATCAAAATAGGTCATGAGACGTCATTGCACCTCTAAATCCTTTATGGGACATCCTCGAGGTAGCTAGTAACATGACCAAAAGACAAGTCAATTAAAATATAAGACAAAATAGCCAAAAACTAACAACCATTTAATTGTATTGCCCATGTTTGTTTGCCGAAGATTAATTGTTTGATAGTTTGACAGTTTTGACAGTTTGACGGGTTCACCAATGTAACTATGGATTTTCCTGCAACATTAGATGGTCAGCAAATTACATGCATATTATATCAAATCCACAATAAAATAATGAAGTGAAAAGGAAATGAAAAGAAAACACAAATGGAACAAGCTCACCAAGTGTCTTCAATCTCCATGGTTGACCTCCATTATACCTTCTAGCTTGCTAAAATGTGAAGTGCCCTCAGATTTTGATGAGCAACTCTATACTATGGACTACTCCTAAGAAAAGTGTTGAAGGATTTAATTACTTATGCAAGAGAAAATCAATTCTATATGCAAAACTAAGCGACTAAATGACAAAGGCTAAATAATGCTCAACTCAAGAGAGTGTGAAAATACTTTTTAAGATATTAAGAGATAAAATTAAAAGATTAAGAGATGACAAAATGAAGACAAAATTGACATTTATATAAAATACAATTTTGGATGAACGAATTAAGAAATGCCCTAGAATTTGTTGTCAAGATTCAAAATAACAACCCCTTAATTAGGGTTAGGGCAACTTTAGGGTTAAATTCAAATTGAGTGGATGAGATTTAATTTAAGAAATTAAATCAAAGAAGGAGAATAATTGTGACAATGAGATGGGAATTAGTAAGTGGAAAAGGATGAGTTAGAAAATCAAGTTATTTTAGAAATAACTTACTTTATGAAGAGAAATGCTATTTTAAATTAATTCCAAAATGGTGAATTCATGTGACAAGTAAATAATAATAATTTAAAATTATTTACTTGGAAAGAGGGAAATTGCCAATTTAAATAAAATACTTTTATTTAAGTTTAGATAAAAAATCAATAAGACAATTAAATAATTAAAATTATTTAATTGTGGAGGAAAATTAGAAAGTGGGTAATTTTAAATAAATGATTTTATTTAAAATTAGAAAGAAAGTTGGAGAGGATAATAATTAAATAATAGGAATTTATTTAATTATGAGCAAACATAAATATTTAATGACGTATTAAATAAATAAATAAAGTTTATTTATTTAAATAATCCAGAGGAAATAATGGACTAATAATAAATAAATAAATTTAAGAATTTATTTAATTATAAAGTGACATAAGCAATTAACGACGTATTTAAATAATAAATGCAATTTATTTATTTAAATAGCTAGGAAGAATAAAATACGTGAATTAATTAAATAATTAAGAATTATTTAATTAATAGTTGGCATTGGACTATAGGACATAATTAAATATTTTAATTATGTTGAGACAAAGCATGATAAGAAAAATGTGATTTGTAGGTCTAGACCATTTTTATGTGTCTACAATATATATTATTATTATGTATTATTTGTTATAAATTATTTATAATATATATTAGATTATTATATACAAAATATATTCATAAATATATATATATAGTTATATATAGATTATATATATATATATCATATAAAATATATATTATATTATTGTATAAAAATATATTAATAAATTATTTATATATTTATTTTTTATAATATAATAAAATATAAATAGTAGCATATATATATATTATATAATATAATTATATTTATAAAAAATATCATATTATATTATATTATATAAAATACAATATTATTTAATATATATTACTCTTGTAAAATACATATTAAAAATCATATTAAATTTATAATATTTTTTTATATGTTTATAATATTGTATATATTAAATTTATATAATATGTATATGTAAACAATATCATGTAAAAATATATAATAAAAATATATAATATTATAGATGAATATAATATAATAAAATATAATAAATATAACATAACACAAATAATATATAAATATAATATATCATCAAACAATATCTAATATAATTTATAATATATATTTTACATAATATCTATTATGTTTTAACACTTGACAAGTTGAAGGCATAGTACTTATTTTGCTTTTCACCAAGTCATTCAATACTTCGTTAAGATTACATGCGTAGTTAAAACAATTATGAAAAGAGTTGCATCCAAACAGAAACAGGAAAGAGGTGACGGTAAAGTGGGGCCCACACACTAAGCTATCAGCTTAGTGTGTGATGTTAAAGCCCGACCCTTTGTTAAATCCAAAACTTGATTGATTTTTCGATCATGTGCTAGAGCTTGGAATAGTTTCCCACTCTGTGATAATTGGAATATCGTTAGGGGCATCTAAAATTCCATTCACCATACAGCCTCTAATTGCAGCTTTGACATTTCATCAGTTTTTTGAAGGAAATGGCCTAGGAGGATACATAGTTCAGGTGATATTCGACTCAACCTCTGCAGTAGATTTTCTCAGCCCACGAATGCAGAACAAGGTGGGGCTTCAACTATGGTCATATCTTTCTCTTTTGTTAGGAATCGGTTCCATGTCTTTGTTGGCCAAATGGGCCTAATTTAGTTAAAGTCAAAAGGTTATGTAACAATGACAACATAAACAATAATGTTGTCATCAATCCATCAATTTTAACCAAAATGGTGTGTTGAATCCAACAATATGTGATCATCTGTTGATCAAATTAGTTTCTGGTTACAATGCAAGTGTACGATGACTTATTTTAATCACTTTAAACCACCTCTGCTTAAAGATTAACAAGGGAGACCTAAAATGTCAGAACCTGGATGGCCTATGCAGCCAAACTCATAACAACATTGCAAATATTAGTGCATGTTAGACCAAGGTAAATTTGATTTTGATCTGATTGTGTGATGTTCTATTGAAAGACAATTGTTGCTTATTTAGGGAAATGCTCTTGTTAGTCAATAGCCTTTCTGTTAGTCAATAGCCCTCTTTTAAAAGCTCTATTATAGAGAAGAAAACAAGTTATGCATGATCTTCATGTTATTAAGGAACATACTACAAATTTAAGTTTGATTTGTTAGTTCAACACATTAAGATTGTCAAAATATGGTTTAGAGAAGTAAGTTTGATTTGTTAGAGTTCAAAACATTAATATTTTCAAAATATGGTTGGTTGAGTTGAAATTGCAACTTAGACATCAATATAATATATAATAGTGTAATATGCAACCAGATCAAAAGCTTAAACTCAAAATTTGTGAGTTATATAACCTCTGTTATTGTCATGGGGAATGGATATGTTAAATGTTTTAGGGGTTTTTAGGCTTGATATTGTTAGAGACTGTGAGTTCTAGCTATCATTAATAGGGCTACAAAATACAAGAGATTAGCTGTTGTTTTCTTATTATTTGAATCTTCACTAATTCTACTTAATATTTTTTTTCGTAGATTCGTTACAGTGAGGATATGATTTCACTTATATTTTGTGAGTAGCTCCTTTATCTTGTTTTTGTTGGTCTTTATTTGTAATAAAATAAATTCAAAGGTAAAAAATGAAAGGATTTCTTATCAACTGATGTTATGTTCATTGTCAAACTAGATTATAAAACATGTGGCATGCAACACATTCTCAAAAACTAAGCACAAATAAATGTACATACGATTTAATAACTCTGCAATTTTTATTTAATTGTTTTCTTTTCTTTAAAAAGTTTTATAAAATGTTGAGAAGTTGTCATTTTATATTTTTTAAAATTTAGAAACATGTTTGATTATTAAGCCTTGAGCATAGAAATGTTTTGTCATTAGTTGTATCATATTTTACACTTATTATCAAGGAAGACAAATAGGTAGATTTATGGTTTGATTCTTCAATTTATTTTTTGATGATTTTGTTGCTCTCTAAGACTCTGTAATATTAGACAATTATTATTATATTTTTATTAAAGTTATTTATTAAATATTTGTCTATCATAGCTTTATTTAAATAATTGTATGTTGAATTGTTGTATTTTTTATTGATAGGGAACTTGATGATGGTTGATCTTGATTGTTTGACATGGTGCCAACATGTAGAAAAGATTTTAACATGCTGTCAATGTTTAAAAATACTTGGAAGGTTGAATGAGTATTCCATAATATCTAGAAATGTGTATATAAAATTTTAGAAAATTCTTGTAATTTAAACCTAAGAAAATGTTTTTACCTTTGAATCAGTTGTTGATAATAAATGTAATAAAAATAAGTGTAGAAATAGGTTGGTGAAATTTGATATGTAAGCTATGTAAACTAATTTTTTGTTTAATACAAATATGTTTTTATTTCGAAGGGGTTGAATTTGTCCCCTTCCTAAAGCCACATGGAATGGCTATTGGACATGGCCATTTTGTTAGGCTTGTGTATTTTTAAAGGGTTGAAAGGAATGATCATTTGGTTATTCCTTAATACTTATGCTATGTTTGTTCTTTATTAGAATTTACATTTTTTTAAGTGCATAAAATTGATCTTTTTATTTAGTTTTATTATATTTAATAATTTGACATTTTAAATGGTGTGCTTCAATTATCAAGAATCACAATATTCTTTAATTATACAATGTAATCTAGTAATAATATTGTAATTGTTGTTATGCATTAAGAAGTTATAATTTAAACATGTTTGTTTATTGTGTTTTATTTTGAGGTCTATTTATTGTAATAATTAGTGTTTTGTTGATAGTCAAGTGACAATTTAAACATATTTGTTCAGTATATTTATGGAACTTTGGCATATGGATTTTGGTATTCATTATAATTTGATGTACTTATTGTTTGTGTGAAGAGTGAGCATTCACTTATATATGATTCACTTTGTATGCTTAATGTTGAGATCACTTTGTTTGCATATACTCTTTGTATGAAGTGTGTGCTTGAATTTTGATATATATTTTGTGTGTGTGGGTGTTTAAAGTTTGGAATTAATTAATACTTTGTTTGAAGTGGCTATTAATGTTCATTTAGTGTGCTTGGAATCCACTATTTATTTGTTTGAAGTGTGTTTGAACTTTAGACATATAATTTGTGAGCACTAATTGTTTAAATTTTGGAGTTCACTTTATTTTAATGTGTGTTGACATCCAATTATTATTTATATGAAGTTTTGATTTGAGCATTGGTATCCCTTTAATTCTTTTGGATTATAGGTGTATGTGAAATAGAGTGAACTAATAACTTTAGAATACACTTTGATTTGATCCAATTAATGATTGTGTGTGTTGGAATGCACTAATATTATGCTCAAAGTGTTGGTTTTAATATTGACATCCCCTTAATTTTTGCATGAAATGTTGGGTTTGAACTTTCAAATTCACTAATTTGATCTATTTATCATTTATGTTTTTGTGTAAGGTTGATCTTTCACATTCACTTAGATTTGATTCAATTAATGTTTGTGTTGGAAAAAAAAAATTCTTATAAGAGGTGTTGGTTTTAATATTGTCATCCCCTTGATTTTATGTGAAATGTGAGTTTGAAATTTAAAATTAAATAATTTGATCTATCTACCATTTATTAATTTGTGTGAGGTTGACCTTGCACACTCTCTTCATGTGAGCCACTTAAATGTTTGTGTGTATTGATATCCTATTTTCTTGTTTGAAGGATAGGTTTGAACTTTGGAATCCCCTTAATTTTTGTGTGAAATGTGAGATTGAACTTATGTTCACTAATTTAATCCATTTACCATTTGTTTATATTGAACAATCATATTCATTTTATGAAAGTCACTAATTGTTTGTGTGTGTTCAATTATTTGTGTGAGTTGTTCCATGAACATTGGCATCTTCTTATTATTGTGAGTGAACTCTAGTATTTTATTTATTGTGTGAAATACTTTAAGTAATCGCTTTTTGTATGCAACATTGAACTAACTTTGAAGTTCACTTGAAATTGATACTCCTATTATTTGTGTATTAGCATCTACTTTGGTTATGTGAAGTATATGTTTAAATTTCGGCATCCCCTTAATTTGTTTGAGTGATTTTTTGTCTGCGAAATGTGACTTGAACAACCTTTGGTGATTGCTTATTTGATACTTTCACATTCACTTATTGTGATTTGAATGTTTAATTTTATGTGTGAATAGTGTGTTTGAACTTTTTACCATTCTATTTTTTGTGCATGAACTTCGTGTTTTAATTTAGCTTTTTGCATTCAACTTTTATGAAGTGTGTATGAATTTTATCATTCACTTAGATTTGATCCTCTTATTGTGCATGAATTTTAATCTTCATTATGCATAGAGTATATTGACATTGTCTTTCATTGCATCATTGCTCTTAGGTATGTTTCAAATTTAGCATTCATTTTGTAATGTATAAAGTGTAGGTTTGAACAAAACATGTATAGTGATTGGACTAAATTTATTTGGAGAGAGTTTTTTAAATGTTTACTTTGTGGTTGAATTAAGGATCACATCTTGTGAGATTCAACTAACTTTGTCTCAAGCATGTTTGAATTTTGGCATGTATTCACTTTAAGCATGTGAAGTGAATTTTAATATTGGCATTCATTTTGAGTTTGCAATTCAATTATGTCATTAATCATATGTGTGTTTTTAATTTAGAATACTAAAATTATATATTTTCTTCATGCATGTTTGTATTACTTCACTTTATGTGGTTTGAGTTTGAGCTAATCCTAGAATTCACTGTGTGTGGAGTGTATTTTAAATTTGACACTCTTTTTTCTTTAATTATGTGCTTGACATTTAATTTTTGCATTCACTCTATGTAGTGTGCTTGTACAAACTCCATGATATTCACTTTATGTGCATATTTATTTTTTTGGCATGTTCAAATTTCATTTTTTACTTGATGGATGTTTACAATAAATTTGTGTGTCTACTTTGTAGTGTAATATGCATGTGATTGTGAAATTTAATTTTGAAATCACTTTTTGTGGTGAGTGCTTGAAAGTTAATTTTGTCATTAAATTCTTGTGTTGTACATGTGTGAACTAAGTTTGACATTCATTGTGTGAATGTGAGTGTGTGTACACACAAGTACATGTGCATGTGTGAAAATTAATTTTATTTTGCGTATGTGTATGTCAAAAAGTGAATTGTATCATTAACTCCTTGTGAAGTGCATGTTTCAACTAATTTTTGTGTTCATTGTTTGTGTGTGTGTATCTGTACTCACATATGTGTGAATGTGAGGGTGTGTGCACACGTGTACATGTGCATGTACAAAAGTTAATTTTATTTTATGTGTATGTGTACTCACATATGTGTGAATGTGAGGGTGTGTGCACACATGTACATGTGCATGTATGAAAGTTAATTTTATTTTATATATATGTTGAAAAGCTAATTTTATTATTAACTTATCGTGTTGTGCATGTTTGAACTAATTTTTGCATTCATTGTGTGTGTGTGTATGTGTGCTCACATATGTGTGAATGTGAGTGTGTGTTCACACATGTACATGTGCACGTGTGCAAGTTAATTTTATTGTGTGTATGTGTATGTCAATAAATTTTATGTGAAGGGTGTTTGTAATTTTACCACATCTTATAGCCTTGGTATTCACTTTATGTGTATTTTTACTTCAATATATTTGAGCTAAATTTTTTATTTCATGCATGCTTGTACTTTGATATATTTGAATATAAGTTCTTAGTTCATGTGTGCATGTTCTCATATTGTCTGAATGAAGTAGAAATTTTGGTATTCACTTTATGTGGTGAGTGTGTTTATTTCATTTATGTTTGTACTTATATATTTGAACATTAAGTTTTATCCAAGGATTTGAAAGAGTCTGTAGACATTCAAATTGGTGCTATTAGGCAAACCCAGAAAGTCACATATTTCAATCTGCCCAACACGTGTTATCGGTGCTAGTCAACCGACCACAAGATCAAGGACTGCCCCTTGACAATTCCTCGTACACCTTCACCGCCATGGGATGTTGAAAAGCCTCGTCAGGCAGAGCCTTCTGCTAACACTGAAACAAAGTGGACTACGGTTTCAAACTGAAAAAATAATTCATCTAGTTCTAGGTTGGCTCCCAAGGCCCCTGAACCATCCAAAATGGTTTTAAACCCTTCAGAGAAGAGGACAACTGCTCCCTCAAGAACTACTTTTGTTTCTATACAACCCAAGTCAAAGGCTACACCTCAGCCTGTGGCTGTTATGTGTGCTCATTTGGCTATTCCTCCCACAATAGGGGCTCAATGGCGGTCTCGCAGCCCGTCTCCACTGCTGGAAGAAGGAGAATATTTGCCAGAAAAATGATGGTTTTCTCCTCCTATACAGATTGGTTTCATTCCACAAGATTTTTTGAAGAATAGCTTCTCTTCCCTGGTTGAAGAGGACTTGGATTTTGCAAATATGGAAGATTTTCATCCATGAATTTTATTTCATGGAATGTTCGAGGTCTAACTGACCTCTCTAGGAAGTATTTCGTTAGGAATACTTTACAAAAATATTCAGGGATTGAAGTGCTTTGTCTCCAGGAAGTTAAAATTTTAGGTTTTTTGCTTGCTTCGGCTTCTCGCTCTATTTGGCCAGCCAGTTCAATGTTTTGCACTTTGCATGAGGCTGGTCGTGGTGGAGCTACCACTCTTTTGGCCCCATGATTGCATTCTTGCATGGTGGACCATGGGGCTGACCCTTCCCAATGAGTGGTCTGGGTTCTTCTCAATATTGAGAATCATTCCTTCGGGATTATTAATGTTTATGCCTCTAATGATGTCGTGGAGCACTGATTTCTTTGGAGCTGGATTGTTGAATCTTTTCTAGTTGCCACTCGGTTTCTCTGTGGGTATTTTAACATGGTTGAGATGGTGTATGACAAGGATGGCACCTTTCCTTTCCGTTGGGTTGCGGGTGAAAGGGAGGTGTGGTTTTACATGCGCAATAATTGGGGTTTTTTTATTCCAATATGGGTTGCTGCCACTCTCATTCTTTTTGGCACACTTGGTGTAATTACAGAGTTGGTTATGACAGAGTCTTTAAATGCCTTGATCGTGCCATGATCTCGGCTCAATATTTTATTTTATTTCATTAGTTCCGATTTGCCAGTGAAGCTGTTAGTGGATGTGACTCTGTCTGATCACTTCCCAATTCATTTTTGCATTGAATGGGTGTCTCGTCAGCCTTGCACATGTAATACGCAATTCTTCCTGAACACGTCTTTGCTTTGTCATAAGCCCACCCTAGCCCACATTCAGTGAGTGTGGAACTTGGAGTGCAGACTAGCTGGACAAACAGGCTAGATTGATTGGTGGAATGATGCCATCATTCATACTATGCATTTCTTGCGCATTTATGGGTGCCAGTTGGCTATCTTTCGTCAACGATCTTATGAGGCCACCACTACCGACTTGCGTGTTGCTATGGAGGTTTTGGCGGCCAGTCCTTTCTCCCTGTCACATCAAGTCAGGGTGGTGGAATTAAGGCACCAAAAGCAAGTGGTTGATAATTATACTGCCAAAGGAGCACAAATCAAAGCTAGGCTCCACTGGCTTAAAATAAGTGATCGTGCCTCCAAAGAGTTTTTTTTGGCACTTCATGCCAGGTACTCATCCCTAGGCATCAAAAAAATCAAAGACAGTAGCCAGGTGCTTTCTGAGCTACTCAACATTCTCCAGGCCTTTGTGCACCATTATGAATAGGTGTTCACTGCTCAAGACTCCATGTCTGTGCGACAGCAAGCCCTTCAAGACTGCCTTGTTGTTGTTCCATATAGGCTCTCTTTAGCCTAGATTAACTTTTGTGACCAATTGTTAACAATTGATGATCTCAAGGAATTTTTTTCCTCTATGGCCGATGACAAGGCCCCTGGGATTGATGGCTTCCCTTGTGAATTTTATAAAGCTCTTTGGGACTGTGTTGGGAACGATTTGAATCATGTTTATCTTGAGGAATTTCATACCAACTCTCTTGGCAAAATAATAAATAAAGGCAATATAAAATTCATACCTAAGCCTGGTGATCCGGAGGATATTTGCAACTGGAGGCCCATCACGCTTCTCAATGTGTCCTACAAGATCATTGCCAAAGCCCTGGCTCTTAAAATCCACCATCTCTTACCTCTAGTTTGTTTGTGTGTGT
This sequence comes from Sequoiadendron giganteum, assembly GCA_007115665.2. NCBI lineage: Eukaryota > Viridiplantae > Streptophyta > Pinopsida > Cupressales > Cupressaceae > Sequoiadendron > Sequoiadendron giganteum. The sequence continues at coordinate 350,656,984 of CM021102.1, forward strand.
GGGTTAACAAATTTTATGTGAATTTTATCTATAAATTTAATATGTTTTATAATTTTGACATTCACTTTGTGTGTTTGTACTTTGAAATATTTGAAAAAAAAATTCATGTATGCACTTTGATATATTTGAATACATATTTTTATTTCACGTATATTTGTACTTTGATATATTTGAACAAATGTTTTTCCTTCACCTGTGTTATCATTTTGTGTGAATGAAGTATGTTTGAATTTTGACATTCACTTTTTACTTTTGTAATTTATGTGTGTTTGAAAAATAAATTTGGTATTCACTTTGTGTAGAGTGTATGTTTGAACTAACTTTGACATTTATTGTGTGTAAAAATCAATTTTAGTATTTAGTTTGTGTGATGTGTGTGATGTGTGTGTTTGAACTAACTTTGGCATTTATTACATGTGTGCATTTATTTTGTTCTTGAATGGAGTTTAAAATTTAGTTTTTATTATGTGTATGATTGGCTATTACTTTGTGTGGATTATGGAAATGAACTTTTATGTACACTTTTTATGAAATTATAGTTGAAGGATATTTTTGTGTGTATACAAATGATTTTGGCTATTTTGTGTGGAGTATGTTTGTGCTTGAAGGAATTGTGATATTTGTGTTTGAATGAGCTTCAACTTTCAATTTGCATAGAGTGTAAAAATTAAGTTTGATGTTTTGTATTGAATGTGATTGAAATATTTGACATTTATTTTTGTGTATGATTGAACTTTGACTATTTTGTATGGAGTGTGTCATGACCTCATTCTAAATTGTTAAATACTATATGATTTTCTTATAAAATCAGTATTTAATCAAAATTTGGCTTCATTCAAGGTCATAAAGTGATTTTTAACTTTTAGCTTTGATAATAATAGTTTTTTATCAGGAAAAGCGGGTTTTGAAGGGGCCTCGAAACCCTTTACAATAGAGAAGAGCTGATAAAAATAAAGTTGCATTAAAACCTACAACCCACAAAAAAAAAAAAGGCTGACAAAAGATAAAACTAGAGAACCCGTCAGCACACCTCCAACAAAACATCAACACTTAGGCTGAATAGCCAAAAGCAACAATAAAAAATACAACATTTTTTCAAGAACATCGGTCGAGTCCATATTTTCAGCAATGACCCTATCCTGTATCTCGACCATATCCTAGAGATCCTCAAATGTGATAGTTGCCCTTTTCTTAGTCTTTCTCCTAGTGTGCAGGCAAGGACTAGCCTCCAAATTCTTCACCTCATTGGAACCATTATCATCAGTCTTCTCCTCCAAGTTCATGCGGTTAACCTCACAATGGTTTCCTCATGTTCACCCAAATCAAGAGGATGACTAGTCCACTTAATAGCTTTGTCATTAAGAATCGACAATCCCTTAGCACTAGATTTCAGGGATTGATTACTGATCATAACCACAGTGTGCAAATCATTACTTATCTTCCTAATTATTTCCCCCATACTCACAAATCGCTCCTCATTGATCCTTTGAAAAAAAAAATCAAGGTAGTCAACCTTTCCTCATGGATTTTACCAAGGCTATCAATGTCCACAATTGATTTGTCAAGTATAAAATTGATAGTCTTGACCTTACCTTTCATCGGCCATTCCTTCTAGTTTCAGTTAACTAACACCACATAGACATCCTGCTAGGTTTTAATCTTTGAATTAAGCTCCTTCACTTCTGAGAATAGCCACTTCACAAGAGAGAGCAAGTTACGAGTGTCATCCTCTCTCATTCTATAAAACAAATCCATATTAATCTCCTCCCAATTGATCGGCTAAGCATCAAGAAAATCAATGTTCTAATGAGGATCCTCCTGAACCCCCTTTATTCCCTTCATATCCTCCTCGATAGGGGAGTCCTCAACTTCAATAACTTTCACTTTCACCTGGTGCTTCTTGGGAATGTTCATGAAATTAGCAAGAATTTCAAGTCGCTCCACCTTAACATCAATTTTCTTAACCTGCTCTATATTAATACCAACAAGAGAATCAAAGTCATCCTAGCTAGGACTAGCCACCTTAGAATTTACAAAACCCTCATTCTCCTGCCCATTATTCGCCATCGGCTACTCATTTCCCTCATTACCATCACTTGGATCCCCTTTAACATCAAGAACAAGGGAATCCTCCAAACCTTTAGATTCCTCCACACTCTACTTTACAGTACGCTTCCCCTTCTTAGGACATTTTTTATTCTCCTTCATATTATTTTTTACCAAAGGAACACCAACCTCGCTCATTTTAGTATCATTTTCGTAACCCTTAGACCATGATTTTTAGTCTTCGGATTCATCCACAAACTCACCCTCATCCTCCAAAGGATCCTCATAAACATAGTCATCTTCCTCAAAGTCCCCTCTCCACTCCTTAGCCGACTAACCAGTTTCATATCTATTATTCTCACTGCCCTTTTTATGAGCAAGGAGCTTAGGGATAACCGATAACACCTTCAACTTAATATGATCAAAGATAAGATTCATAAGGCCTTCATGAAGAATATCTTTCCTAAGGTTTTTCCAATGGTGCTTTATATTGGTTTCCATAGAAACCAAGAGGTAAAAATGAAACGAAACTTGAGAGTTGTGGCAAAAGTGATTTAGAAGCATGAAATGATAGCCATAGATAACATAGAACCTACCTTCCAGAGTGAAAAACTACATAATTTATAGAGCAATGTCCCTCCAAAGTGACTTAATAGAATTACAAGCATACCCACCACTCCCAATGAACCTGAGATTCTTCTTCTTTGAACCTTTGAAAAAATTAGCTAAGGTCATCTTGGCCACAACCTGGTCCCTATCAAATTTTATGCCCTTTGAAGGAAGAACAATCACCTCTGTGGTGAAATCCTTTGTGATATTGAATTCCACACCTTCATAGCGCAAGACCATATTGTTCCAGCCATTAACAAAAGCCTCTTTCACCTCAGGGTTAGAATTGTGAAGCCTTAACAAATAAGGGCCAACACCACCCTTCTCCAAGTGCTCCCAGATGGGCTTGTTACCATGAAATTCATCAGAAGATCTCGGCTCCAATCTACAATGAGCTCCTCCCATGGCAGAATGCAACAAACTATTCACAACTTGATCTTTGTTCTTCTACACAGGTAGAGTTAAGCGAACAAAAAACAAGGAAATGCAAAAAATGCCCAACATACATGTGAGCCTTTCAAACCAAGTACTACCATACCTCAACTCCTAGCCTATGATCTCAAAATCATATAAAACACAATAATTATATGAGCAGGCACTGAACTCAATGTGCAAAAACCAGCCAAGGAATAAAATAACCTTTCTCCCCTCTTAACCGCTTCCTTGACAAGATAACTTGTCATAATTAGAAATATTTTGAAGATTAAGTGGCATGGAATCATAAGTATTCCAATAATTATGAGCCATCACTCCTAATTATTTAACCCATTAGCAAGCGAGTTAGCTACCTGAAAAATGTGAGTAATTCTCACCTCAACAAAATAATTAATGATATAAATATAGCATCATTAATCAGATGGGCTATAGACCATGAAGGCAGATTAATCTTTAGGAGACAATTTATTATATTAAGGGAATCCCCTTCTAACCATAGTTTAGTAACCTTTGCTCCTCTAGCCAATAAGAGGTCATGATAGGCTACAACTACCTCTGCAAAGTGGATAATAATAGTTAAATGATATTAAATAATAATATTTATCATAATATTTATAATAGTAAATAATAATAATAATATATGTTTTCAAAGTGTGATTTTATATGCATGCTCAAGTAGATCTATAATAATTTCCTTGTATTTTTCTTTAAAAAATAGTTGTTCAGCTTCCTTGCTTCACATAGTTTATCGGATATTAATGAAGTTGTTCTATAACAATTTATATATTTATGAGCACAAAATCCACCAAAAGAACTTAAATGGCACAAAAAGTAACCTATCTTTGCTACATTTTATAACAATCTTCCTTTGTCTATCTAAGCATCAATTCTTATTTTATTGATCTTGTAGACATGCAAATAATTCTGACAATGTGCATCTAATTCTGATTTAATCATCAATTATTCTATTAATCAAATAAATTAATTTATTAGATTAATTCACTAATTTTCATCATGTTGATTTAAATAAATCAAATTATTTAATCAAAACTCTAAAATCCTCTCATCTAATTTAATAAATTAAATGTCAAATCCCCTAATTCCTCCAAGTTAATTAATTCCTGATTAATTAACTCATAATCCTAATTACGCATTCTCTAGCTTTTGACTCAACCTTGGTCAAACCCAACCCCTGATTAACCAACCCACTTGCACATAAAAATTTAATTCTTTTAATGAACTAATTACCCTATTTTCCCTCACAAAAGCATATTCTAGGGAATATTCCTCCAATAACTCCATTCATTTGACTTTCTTTCCAAAACATAAATGCTTCTTACAAAGGCATTTAAGCCTCTTACAAAGCCCTTAATGCCCTTTAAGCCTCTTTGAAATCATGTTTTGAATTTAATGTGACGTTGGTGTGGGAACGTGGGCAAGCTCAGAATATTATTTGATTGATTTGAATAAATCAAATTTGCGTCCAAGGCTTTCAACTACCAGCAATCAATGAGTGACTGAGTGAGTGAGTGAGAGACCTGAGAGAGGGTAGGAGGGAGATACTTGAGATATAAAGAGAGGGAGGGAGGGGGGAGGGGGAGAGAGATAGAGGGTGACGGTTAAGCATAGACTGGTGATAATAATATTCAGTCTTACCACATATTTATACTATATATTGTAAATAAATAGTTCAAATGTAAATTAAAAAATAACCAAATGTTGATAATAAAAAAATGGACCCTTACTTGAACACATGATAACCTCTAAATATTATACAAAAAAAACAAATACATTCACGAAGAAGTGAAATATGTTTTTTTTTGTCTCAAATAAAATATCATAACTATCCACTATAAGTATATCATTTAAAAAGTAAAATGCTCATTTAATAAAATATGACACTCATTTAAACAAGTATTGTTATCATAGTAAAAAAATATTTTTCTTATGTATACAACTATTGGGGTAGCAATGTACAAGCATTAGAGTATTTTATATTAATAGATTGTGCTATCACAAATATAAAAGGTGAGTGCAACAAATAACATGTATTTTCTCTTTATATGTGAAGGATTTTCAAAAAAAATAGTGTTCAACTATTGGTCCATTTTTATTTGATATAAGTTGTATTTTAAATAATTATGTCTTGTTTTGTTGTAAAATGGTTTTAGAAAGGTCTAGGCTTAGGGTTCTACGATTGTTTCCAAGTATTCATGTAAAAGGCCCTACTTTCATAATCAAACACCCTAGATTTGTTTTATTTGATCGTTACCTTTTTGAAGGGATTTTAAAACAACTTATGTCCCATTGTCCCATCTAGGCCAAGTCCCCTTCTTCTCTTTCGTCATATTTTTCCTATGGTCGACTTTAATTTTTTCCTAAGTCTAGGGTGGCCCCGTGCCCCCTTTTAAAATAACTTCATGGAATTGTTTACCATCAACCTTGTCATTTCCCCTTTATTTTAATAAATGGTTTATATTTTGCAGAAAGGTGAATTATCGTGGTCGTTGATGATAAGGCGTTAAATCTCAGCTGCTCCCTGCCATCTTGTGATGACCCCACCATAGAGTATTGAACGATTGCAATATCACGAGAAGGCACCATCTATCACATTTGGAGAGGCTGAAGGAACATTATGAATGATTTAATATATTAATCCAACCTTAATATATTAACTAGTGAGCTACTAAAGTGGATCTAAAATGCACATGCTTAAAATCGACGGAGATGTTTTAATCTAAATAGAAAAGGTGCTCGACATTTAAATTCAAAGTTGTCAATCGTCTGTATGATCAATTTTTCTGAAGATCAAGATCTATGGTTGTCCGCTATCACGTGATCAAGAGTTGCAAGATGATTAATGATCACAATATCAAGGGAATGTTGACACATTGATGATTTTTTTTTTTAAACTGCCTTGTTTCGTCGAACTTTCAATGAACCTCAAAAAATGTCCGACAAATTTGTAATATGTCCAATGAAAATTTCGTCATAATGACTTCCCTATTTCATCGCACTTTCGTCGAACGTTCAACAAACCTCCAAAAAGCATCCGATGAATTTGTAATACATCTGACGAGACTTTCGTCGTAATGAATTTCCTATTTTGTTTCAAGTTCGAAAAACTTTTGTTGTTGATCTAATGGTTTGGCAAATGCATGCCACTTGTGTTCTAACTACGGTTCATTGCTAGATCGACAAAATGTGTCGATATTCTGACGAACACCAGGGCCCTTTTCCTTTGGCGGCAACCGATGAAGCTGTTGTGATTTTGACATTTTAAAGTTAGTCAAGAAAGCAATGAAAAATGAGCGATGAAAATTATTTCAATGGTTCATCGGTATTCCAACAATATATTGTTGATATTCCAACAAACATTCATCAAAAATTGGAGTCAAATATAGTAGTGAAATATGGCCACCATTCAAAGCAATTTGAAAAGAATATGTTACAAAACAAAAGTGGAATGATTTTGTAATCTGGATGGAGAATGGGGTATCAATATTTGAGTTTCAATAACTTAGTTGGATATTGTTGTGTTAATATGTCAATTTGCATCTCTTATGTTGATTTGTTTATTGATGCATAGGATGAGTAAATAGAGCTCAAATCTTATGATTACAAGATGAGCATTTATGTGCATGAATAAATAGTAGAAGGATGTAGATGAACTCAATTCATTTGACTTTATGCCTCTTGGTAGGCATTCCTCTTGAATCTCTAATATCAAGTGCCTGAGACTTCCCTGTAGCTTTTACCTTTCCTTGCCACCTTTCATGATCTTCACTGTCAAACTCGTCTCCTTTTTCCTTATCTGCATTTTTGGCTTCGACTTCTAATTCATCCCATTTTTTACCTTCCTCCTCTTCAAAATATTATTCTTCTTCTTTGTCCTCCTCTGACTCCACAAGAGATTCATCTTCTAAACCTTCCTCATTTGATTTTGATTCCTCTTTGACATCGGAGGCTTCTTATCCTTGATCTGACTCTTTTGAATTATTAGAATCAGAATCACTAGCTTCCATATTCAAAAATTCCCAACCACCATCTCCAATAAATTTATCTGGATCATCATTAATAGTCTTCAAAATTGGCCACCAGTTCAAGTTCATTCTACTTTCATAATACTTTATATCCATGGATTTCAGCCATTCCTTGATTCCATCAAGCAAAGATTGAGGAATGGCATACATGTGGAGTACATCCCACTTGAAGTCTTTGAAAACAATAGCCATATCAAATTCCTTTTTCCCAAGTCCTACTCTCTCAAGGTTAACAATTCTCAATTTCACTAATAGCGATTTCTAAGAAAGGTAATTCCACCAACTCCACCAAATAGTTTATCGTATGAACAATAAAAGTAGAGGCTTTAAAAGGAACTCCATGGAAACCAAGCTCTCTAAATGGTATATCAAACTCTAGTTCAAAATATTTTAGATGAGGTTTCTCCCATAGCTCTCTTACTCGCTTGACAAATCCTTGAAACTTTGACTTCTTAACAATCAAAATATAAATGGAATGTCCTCAACATCCAGTAGAGCTATCCAAAAAGGCTAACTAAAAACATAAACGTGCTCTCGCACACAATGTCCTAATGGTTGGTTGTCAGAGAATTCAAACTACTAAAGTAACAACACTGATCGAGTTAACATATATGCATCATTTGCATAAACAACTGAAATGTGTAACAAATGTTAATCAATACATTGAATTTTGAGATGCATTGAAATAATTTAAGAAAACATGTTTTGGGGAAAATATCAACAGCGTGGGGGAAGAAAGCATTAACCCTAATAAAAACATTTTATGTTGTTCTTGATACACCATCTATAAGTTTTCCTTGGATGACAGTGTTGAATTTCTATATGTTGTACCCCTTAAATGTCCTACATGTTACAAATATGGAATAACAATGCACAACTTTATATCGAGTCCAAAGACCAAGGCATTTTGAATAAGGGTATCCAAACTTGATAAGGATGTAGTCACTATTACATATATTGACAATCCAGAATAGTCATGTAAAGACAACTTCCTGTGAAAACCATAATCAATCAAATTATGCACATTCAAATCTAATTTTGAAATCTTGCATTTCAGTCCATGCATCTAAGTCCTTGTTGAAGATTGAGGGTGTCAACAACAAAGATAGAATAGCTCTCCTTAAACAATAGCTAGTTTTAAAGTGTACTATTTCCAAATTCAAATCCACTTCTCAGCTAAGGAAAGGAGGTAGGATTTCTAGGTGCTACCTCAAACAGAGAAGGCCATAGAAAACATTGAAATAGAAGATCGAATAAGTGAGATGACATAGTTGTAGACCATAGATAATCAGAATTCTTGAAATGCACATATGCTTGTGATACAAACAAAAGGTGCTTACACGTTGGCTGAATATATCCTCATGAAAATGACCAAAAAGAAATTTCAAATTTGTAAGTAAACTCTGACAGTCAAGAAAAATAGTCATAAAAATTGGAAGTAAAATTTGGCAGACATGTAAGTGAACTTAATTCATCTAACTTTATGCCTCTTGGCAGACATTAGGATCTCCCCTCCTAAATTTTATACCACATCCATTACCTCCAAATAAAACTGGACATCCTTGGTCTTCTTCGTTCCCACGCCATGATAGGGTTATGCAAATGAAAATGAAGCAAAGTAATCATCTCCTTCTCCATTGGCTGGAAGAATGCATGCTTAATTTTTTGATACATGATATCAGCTCACTCTTCTGCTCTCATGGTTGAATCCCAAAATCCATTATGGTGGGCCTCCAGAGTTCCAGTCATCTTTCATCCTCTTCCACTAAATGTTGGCCTGATCCACACATCTGCCAACCTGGTTGGCTTTGTTTTTGAAATCTAAAGTTTCTCCTGAGCCACAAGTGTAGCTCTCTTTGCCTTTTCAGACTCTTTCATTTCTACATATCATCTCTAGGATTTAATCATTTTTACCACATGGTTGATGTGCTTTGAATCCTTGCATCTAAAGGAAATTTCCTTAACATAAATACTGCTAGGGAAGTTCAATGTTTCCATTGTAGTTGTCATTAAAGCCGATACCTGCAACATTGAAAATTATCCTTATATGAAAATCCCCTCCATCTTGTTGGCTTGTAACACTCTTGATGGTGGCTACATGAAATCTGATTTTGATTCCTCTTCTACATCAAAGGGTTCATATCCCTAATCTAACTCTTCTGAATTATCAGAATCAGAATCACTAGCTTCCATATTCAAAAATTCCCAACCACCATCTTCAATAAATTTATCTAGATCATCGGTAATACTCTTCAAAATTGGCTATCAGTTCAAGTTCATTTTGTTTTCATAATACTTTATATCCATGGAGTTTAGCCATTCCTTGATGCCATCAAGTGAATATTGAGGAATGGTGTCAATGCGGAGTACATCCTACTTGAAGTCTTTCAAAAAAATAACCATTCTATCAAATGCCTTTTTCCCAAGTCCTACTCTCTCAAGGTTAACAATCTCAATCTCACTAATAGTGATTACTAAGAAAGGTAATTCCACCAACTCTACCAAACAGTTTAACGTAGGAATAATAAAAGCAGAGGCTTTCAAAGGAACTCCATGAAAACCAAGATCTCTAAATGGTATATCAAACTCTAGTTCAAAATCTCTTAGATGAGGCTACTCCCATAGCTCTCTTACTCACTTCACAAATCCTTGAAACTCTATATTGATTTTATTTTTCTTGTCCCTCTCTTGTTGTTCTTCCTCAATTTCATCAGGATCATACATTGTCCTTCTTTGCCCTCCTAAAGTTTTGGACCAAATCCATTACCTCCACATAAAATTGGACATCCTTCATCTTCTTGGTTCCCACACTGTGATATGGTTATGCAAATGAAAATGAAGCAAAGTAATCATCTCCTTCTCTGCTAGCTAGAAGAATGCATGCTTAATGTTTTGATACATGATACCAGCTCTCTCTTCTGCTCTCATGGTTGAATATTGAAATCCATTATGGTGGACCTCCAGAGTTCTAGTCATCTTTCTTCCTCTTCCACCAAATGTTGGCCTGATCCACAAGTTTTCCAACCTAATTGGCTTTGTTTTTTAAAGATGAAGTTTCTTCCGACTCACCAGTATTAGTTCTAACTTTTTAAAATTTTATTATAGTATGTGCACTTTGATATGATGTAATATGATTATGGTTTCATCTCATATGTTGTAATATTAGATATATAAGAAAAAAATAAATTATTGCATAAAATAAATAATAAATTTTCATTTTAAATGTTTTTTTTGCAGAACATGGGTCTTCCAGAAGATTAAGATGATCCTCAACGTGATATAGATCCAAAAAATATTGGTTTTTTCGATACAGATCACTTGACAAAGGATGATGATGACACAGATATGGAAGACACCGAGGTTGATGAATATGATAATAACGATGATGACGATGATGATGATGGTGATGATGATGATGAGACAATTGGTGATAGTAACCAATGACATTCATGACCATATAGACTACATCATGGATCATTATTGATATATCATTATGATGACTCTTTTCATGGTTACTATCATATGTATCATTTTCACGGCCTACGGTACTATATTGTTGAGTTGTATGATATTGACATGTATCATCTTGACTTGTATCAATTTGAGTTACATAATTTATCAATTTTATTTATATCATTTGTACATGTATCATTTTCACTTATGTCGACTATTGGACATGTATCATTTTGACATGTTTTTAATGTACTGACATATTTGACTTTCACTTGTTTTAGTTGTATATGATGATTATCATATCAATATTGACTTGTCAATTTATATATATTAAAAGTGGTCGATGATTTTTGGATGGATATTTATTAAGTATGATGATTTTAATTTACTGCTCAGGATGAATGTCAAATTTAATTAAATTATAGATATTTGACTCACTTGTTTTAATTATAGATGATGACCATGTTACAATAATTATATTGTTATTTAATCATATGAGTTAAATAATTAAATTTCTTACTCTATAAGCATATGAGTAATTCAAGAGGCACGATATATTTAACTAATCAAATTGAAATAAAACATATTAAATTAATAAATGGAAGCAAAACAAGAAGCATTTTTAGAAGCAAAAAAGGAAGCAATGATGGAAGCCAAACTAGAAGCAACCTAGAAGAAATCTTGAAAGAAAAATTGGAAGAAAAAACATAAGCAAAATTGGAAGCAAAACCTGAAGCAAACTTGGAAGAAAAACCAGAAGAAAACCTGGAAGCAAACTTGGAAGCAAAAACGGAAGAAAACATGGAAGCAAAATCGGAAGCAAAACTGGAAGCAAAACTAGAATCAAACATGGAAGCAAAACCAAAAGAAAAACTAGAAGAAAAACTGGAAGCAAAATTGGAAGCAAACTTGGAAGCAAACACATAAGAAAAATTGGAAGGAAAACCGGAAGCAAAATTGGAAGCAAAACCCGAAGCAAACCTAGAAGAAAAATTGGATGCAAACCTGGAGGCAAAAATGGAAGCAAAATTGGACGTAAAATTGGAAGGAAAACTAGAAGCAAAAATGGGAGTAGACATGGAAGCAAAATCGAAAGCCAAATTGGGCACCTATTTCGATGCAATTTTTGATGTTACTTCTCGATGCTATTCTAGGTGCTAACGAAGGTGCTATAATTTCTTGACGCTAAAGCCAACGCTAAATTTGGTGCTCAATTCGGCATAGAAGTTGGCACAAAAATTCAGCATCGAGCTAACCATTCTTGTTGGTGCCGAGTTGAGCGCCAGCCAAATTGTTCAATCCATGCACTCAAATACACTAAAATACGGTGTTAAAATCGGTGCTAATTACCTGTTGTGTTGTTGTGAATGGTTTTATTGAATGAGACCACATCATTTAATGATGATCATGACACATTTCAAGTGAGAATTATTTAATTATTTAATATATTAGACTTTTTTGTGGAAGTGGAGACAATAGAGAGTGATGAGAATGATGTTGGGAAGCTAGGGTGACAAGCTCTACAACATGTTTGCAGTTAATATGTATACATAAGGCTAGTATATGTGTCCTATTATTTATATTGTGTATGAAATGTTTAGCCATCCTATATGGGTCAGCAGTATGCTAAGAGGGATTTTTGTATACATGCCCTTCTTTATCGAGCAATCATTATTGTTGATTTTTTCTTTATTTCTATATAGCCCCCGACTCCACTTTCATCTAGCAAAAAAATCTTTACTAAAATTTAAAAAACTCTTAAATAGATAAAATACTTTTTTAGTAAAAAAAATTAAGATATGTAGACAATTTTATTCTTATATACGAGAGTAGTACTAGCATACCTATTTTTAGGAAAAAAAATATGTAAAATATGTCAATCTATATGTCCTTTTTCAAATGCCTATTATTCAAAAAAAATGTGATATATAAATAGAATAGGCGCATCAAGAAGGATATCTTCTAACATTTTCTACATATTTTTTTCTAAAGATAGGTATGCTAGCATTTTTTATCAATAAATTATGGTCTAGGGGATTGTCCACTTTATATCATTATAAACAAAAAAATATGCATATGTTAAACAATATTGAGTTGAAAGATATAAACCCATATCCTTTCAGGGGCAAAGAATTATCTACAAAAAGCCATGATTTATATTTATCGTGTTTCTATCTACTATTAGTCAAATAACTTATTTATAGTAGGCATTAAATTTATGCTTTTTCATATGCATATATATTTATGTTTCTTACTCATCTTTAGAGCTTTCTTCTATGAGGGAATTTGACCATGTTATGCCTTATGTCACCTTCATTCTCATGATTTTTTTATGAATTTGAGGCCTCTTGTCGCTTTCTTCCTCTTGCTAGACTCATTCTTTGGAAAACCTATGATTATGAAGGGCCTCCATTGTGCATATACTACACCATTATTGAATAATATTGTCCTTACAAGGGTGGGAGACTTGCTCTTAAATTGCATCTATTATAATATCATATCAACCTCCTACAAATTTGATTTGAATAAGAGATTTTATAATATTTTGATGTTGTCTTTATCTTCCTCAAGGTAAAATAGGATTACTAAGAACATAGATGAAATATCAGTATTTATCATGTATTTATTCTTAGTGATCATGCACTCATTTCCCAATACCCATTGTATTGTATGTAGGAGAAGACCACTACTTGTTTTAAACACATTGTGACCGAGGATATTAGTATGGTCTGATTACGCTTGATCCATGAAGAATCGAAGCATAATGAAGCCACTAATACTCAAACTTAAAAGAGATCATTCAAATTGAAGTTAAACTAGGCATTCATTAAAACAAAAGCATTCTAAACTATGAAAGCGTTAAATGTCTACTCTAATCCATCTTAAACTTATCTTGTTGTGAGATTTGTGTCGTGTTGATGTGAAACAATGACCCTTTCCCAATCTCATGGATCAATGAGCTTGTTTCAATCGATTCTATTGAAGAGAATCGATGAAATGGTTGTGAGATGTGAATGAAAACACGATTTATGCTAAAATGAGTATGATGCAAAATCTAATCTAATAGGATTTTAGGCTAAATGATTCAAATATGCAATTTCTAAGCTAATCTAAATGAGATTTAAACTAAAAAGATTCAAACCCTAGTTCTCTAATTAGCTAAATGGATGCATTATGGAAGCCATTAATGGAAGCTAAGCTATTATGCAACTAATTTAAACTAAAATATGCTAAATGTATACAAAGTACGAGTGTGAGTGATTTCAACAGCATAAGTTTGATGTTGAGAGATGGATTCCTTTGTCTCCAAATAGTGATCTATTTATAGGAAATCAAGTGAGAAATGAAGGGTTAAGATCAAAAAGGCTAATCAATGGTCAAGTATGGAAGAAGTTGGAGGCATGGATCATGGATTCTCATCAATGGGTGAGAATGCGAGATGAGATTTAATCAAGGGTTCTCATTCCTTCCAAACAAGCACACTTTTGACCTGTACAAGAGGTCAAAAGTTAACTTGCACAAGAAGTTTTGAGGTGACTTGCACATGAAGCTTTGTGAGAATATTCCCTTTTTTAAAATAATTGGAGAGAGAATATTCTCATGGGTGAGGAAAAAGAATTTTTTTCTAATTAAAACAAAGTTTAATTGTGCAAAAGGGGAGGGAATATTCCCTTGCAAGTAGGGGGAAATTAGATTAATTAGATAATTGCTAATTAAACAATGTTCATCAAACAATTAGGGGAATTAGAAGAATAAAGTGATATTCATTAAATTAAATGACTTAATGAATAAGAAAAGGTGAAATGACATTTAATTAAATAACTTAGGTTATTTAATTAAATAAGAAGACTTAGTGAATTAAATTAAATAGTTTGATTTATTTAATTTGATGAGATGAAATGTTAGTGTGAAAGCGGGTGAATTAAATTGATTAGGCTAATAGATGCAAATGATGCATTTAATTAAATAGTTATGCTAATTTAATCAATTAAGCAAAAAGAGGATGGGTTTTAGGAGGAAATGATGTTAGTATACCTGATTTTAGTGTATGATACCCTTCAGGACATTTTTTAGTGTCTAAATTTTGCTCCTCTTTGAAGTGAGGTACATATTGCTTAGGTTCAAAGACTAACGCCCTTCAGATTAAAAACGGTTGCTTAAATCATAATTATTTTTTTTAATTTTTTAGATGCCCCAGCAAAAGGACTAAGTTGATTCCCTACCCCCTCGAGAAATCGGGCAAAACTTTTGAATTTTAGGTTGATTTCTTGACAAAGGTAAAAAAATTGCCCCATGGTTCAGAAAGACTTTGGGATGCAAGAAACATGCCAAAAATGCAAAAACAACACAAAATAAGCTTCAAATTGGAAAAAATGGTGAAATTTATGATAAACCCTGGCTTGAAGGTTAAATTAGGGCAAAAACCCCTAATTTTGATGTATAAATAAGCTAGGAAGGGTCACTTTCAATTCATTTGTGCATTCACACTTGAGAGAAACCTTGCATTTTGAGCTCTACCCCTCCGACGAAATGGTGCAATGAGTGCTTCCATGACATATTTTTGATTGATTTCGAGAGCACTAGAGGCTTTCAGGCGCGCAATGTGACCACTGGTATGTGCATTCTAAAACTAATTGATATTTTGATTTGAATTTTCGACACATACAAATGCTAATCTAACTTTAGCGACACATCTGTGTATACTTCTCAATGAATTTATAATTTTTTTCTTTTTTCGAGAAAAAAAAAATCCCTGGAAGTCTATGGAAAATCGTGGCGAATTGCAATTTTTTTAAATCGAATAAAATATTTTTTATTGGTGAATAAACCCGTTTTTCAAACCAGAATTTTTTTTCCATTGGCAATTAAAACCTTTTTTCAAAGCAAAAAGTATATTTTCATTGGCGAATTAAAATGAATCTCAAAATAATAAAAAAATCCAGTGGCGAAATAAAAATCATATGGGTCGTTCGATGGACGACTGTAGTTGCATTCCAGAAGTAAATCTATCAAGCACTAGACTTGCAATTTGAAACCTCTGGAATATCACTAGAACCGTTAGATTTCTAGAAATCAATGGTTGAGATTTTATTACCGTACAAATGGTTATAAAGTTATGTTTCTCAACGATTGGGTGACCTCGGCGGGATGCACAACTTTCGAAGTGACAACTCATTTAATGAATTGTATGATGCCATTAAGGGATGTCTTCTCAAACACCAATTGGATAGATCTTAAATAAGGTATTAAGGAGTTTGGAGAAATGGATTTAGTAGCAAATTGTCACTTCCTGCTAATAAAGTTAAGTGAGCCTGCATACAAGGAAAGGTGGCAACATTTTGAACTCCATACTCAAAGTTTCCTCAAAATGGTACTTTCAGCTGATATTAGGGTATGGGAAGATGAAATTGTGGCCTTCATGCAACCCAATTTGAATTGGCCTGAAGAAGAGCAACTTGACATCATTTCCCAGCTACGTTCAGTGGCGTGGAAAGAGAAAACCAGCTATGTCGATTACAATAGGGTAATTTTTGTTTTAGAAGAAGAAGAAGAACGCATTGAATTTCATAATTTTGTTATGGAAATGCAGTTGGAACTGTACAAAGTCTCGGAACCTCCAGCAGTTTAACAACATACATGAATCCTTTAGTGAATTGTGAATTTGTGACACATAATGATAAGGGGGCGTAGTTTCAGCTTTTGAGCGCTTTTTGAATTTTGATTGTACATGGTGTGGGGTGACAGGTCTGTGAAACCACATTTTTGGCATTAAAGAGATAAAATAATATATTTCTAAATCTTTGTATTTATCAATGCTTCCTTTTAATTATGCATGAATTATGTTTCTTCATGATAATTGTTCAATGTTTATCTGTTAGTGTTAGGTCAAATTCAGAATGCTTATTTTTTCATCTCTGAGACTTTGTGTTCAGATTAATTCATCGCTCATTCACTCTTTTCAATGCCTCGAATCTCGATGTTGTACATTTCATTTCATTTAAATTCTCAATCTTTTTGAAGAAACTGCGGTTGGGAGTGGCAACAATTAATGCCATATGTGATATGAACATCCGAAGCAATTTCTTGGACAACTCATAGCTTTAATGAAACAATATTTGTAATGATTTCATATCGTTTGAATGAGTGATTTTGACAACTTGTCAACTTGAGGTAGAGTTCAAGTTGGCACGTAGCAAGACGTCAATCAAATTAGAAATTTTAATTATGCAGGCTGGTAGCGGCACTGGTGGCCCATAAATAGGGATAGTGATTCAGTGATTAGTAGATAGTGCCATAAGGGTTTTTATTTTCTAGGGTTAATAAGGATTCATGAAGAAGATGATGCGGTATTGGGGATACTATAAATTCTCCTACCTACAATTATGTAGTTACAGAGTAATTAGTAAAAGATGAATTTCCTTCAAGTTCAGAATGGGTGGAATTGGAAAGAAGTTGATTTGGTTAACCTGAATTTTCAGATGGGTTTTGAACCAAGATGAGGAGCTCTGATGGAGATAAGTGCTATCCAAATGCATAGAGGCTGCAGGTAAAAGATGGGAGTAGATTTGTTTCTCCTTTTGTATTCTAACAGCTCCCATTTCCCCAGCATGGTTGGTCAGGCAAGCTCCATGCATTTATTTTCAAAGAGACATTTGTTTTTCATCTTTTGTATGACTCTGGTTCTCAAAAGGGATAAGTACATTTTGTATCTTCACAGCTCCCATTTCCCTAGGAGTGATTGGAACCCCCTTTGCCTAGCATGGTTGGCAAATCCACCAGCAGAAGCTTGCAATCATGAATTTATTTTCAGAGCCACATTTATTTTTAGAGATAGATGTGTATTAGGTTTTTCGACAACAAAGCTTGGAAATTGGAATCAATTTGTAATCCATTGTAACAAGCAACAACTTGGAATAAATTATTAAATTTTGTCTATGTAAAGTACTAAAGTGACACACTGACATATGTTATTTATACAAAATAGGAGCTACAATGCTACTCGTCTATAAAAAGATATGTAATAATGTGACATTGAAATTCAGTTGCAATAAAATAAATGGTTGTGTTGTGCTATTCTTGAATCTTGATTCCTTGAATCTTCATTATTCATTTACGTTTAAGAGTAAAGAGTTGTTTTCTGAGTTTGGAACTTCAGTGTCACTGTCTATTAATAATTTAATATATTCAAATCAGTTTTTTTTATTTTGAGAAATTAAGTAATATACTCTATGCAATATGCACTTGAGAATTCATGGTTATATCGGGCCATCGGGGGAATGCAATCATTCGTTCCACCGATGTTTATGTGTTACAACGATGTGCTTACTTTTGTTGATTCTATTGGTATATCGGGGACTGGGAGTGCACCTTATGAGTTATGATTCTTCGCCTTCGGGCCATCAGTGGGGCTATGATGGGGGTTCCACCGATAAAGCATTGTTAGGTCGATGCCTGTGGTATTGACTTTAAAACACATGTGTCATGTTAATTTTTTTAAGTAAATATCATAAATTAGTAAATTACTAAAGTTTCAAGTTCAATCGTTGGATGAACATTTGATGTATGGTTGTAGTTACATTCTGTAATGAAATGAACAAAGCGATGGGCTTCCCAACTTAAACCTCCGGAATTACCCTATATCTGTTAGATTCAGAAAGATCAACGGTTAAGATTATGACAATAGCAAACAATCAATATGAAAATTTTATGACGGTTTGCTCATTTAAATGCCTATCAAAAAAATTATTAAATTTATGAATTTTTATATAAAATCTTTTATAAATGGATTATCTTGAAAAATTAGAAAGCAATGATAATTATTAGTGATAAATATAAAAATCTACTGTTATAATTAACAATTAACAAAAGTTTCTAAAATCGTATTAAAAATAAATCTTGTTAAATATATTCTAAAAATTAAAAATAATTATGTTTTATTTTGAAAAGATTCTAAATTAATATATATTTTTATAATAATATTATGTTAGAGTAATTGGACATTTACTTTATTAATTAAACAATATTTGTTTAATTACATAAAGTTCCCTTTTACCTCTTTTTCACTTAAGCTAACATTAGGTGCATAATAATTAATTACTTTATTAATTATTATTGTGCAAGCCTAGGGTTTTCCTTTTTAGGGTTTTCATCTATATATGGTTGAAAACTATCTTTTGTATCATTATTCATTTTATATTTTGGGTGAATACATTGCTCCACATTCTTGAGCATCTTTGTGTTGCTTCTATTTGCTTCTCCTTATAACAGGTTATTTTCTTGCAAAGGTCACTGGGCTCCTGTGGTGTTGTATCTTCTCAACTCCAACATGGTATTAGAGCTTCAGATCTGCAGCTGCTTGTTCTTGTTTTGAGTTTTTTGCATTGGAAGCAAATCTAGGGTTCTAAGGTTTCTTCTTGTGGATTCAGCATATTCCAAATTTTAGGTTCACTTTAGGCCCAAACGGACAATGCCATTGGATTCACAATGCCCAAAAACCCCTAAATCGACTGTCAAATCGTCGATTTCGATTACAATCAACCAGGGATGCAAAATAAAATTTAGGGTTTTGGTCGTACGGCCCTCCGCAGCAAAAAAAAAAAAATTTAAAAAAAAAAAACTAAGGTTTTTTACTTAATTTTTGCACTGCCTATTCAAAATCCGTCGGCCACCGCTTGGCCGCCTGGCGGCCACCACTCAACCACCGCCACTAGCGGCACCAGCCCACGCTCCTCCCGGTCGCCACTCCGGTCGCACCTCCCTATCGCCGCTCTGCCCAACTCCGAGCTCCGCCCTGGCTTCACCGGCCGCTCTGCCGTCGGCATCCGCACCAAAACCCCGGCTCCGCCGACACCCTCCCCACGTCACTACATCCGCTCCAAGCTCGTCGACGCCGACAGCCGACTCTGCAGGCTCCGCCGACCCCTGTCGGCCCTTCTAGCACCCGCCCGCGGTCACATTGGTGACCAAGGGCTTCGGCTCCAGCACCTACACGCCAGCCCCCTGGTCGGTCATGTGGCCAGGGGCTGATTTTTTTTAGCCCTTGAGGGCTGTGCAACTTTTGTTTGCCCTTTTTTGAGCAGCCTGCACTAAATCGGGCGTAAAATGAGCATTTTTTCTCGGATTTTCAAAAATGAGATATCACCGAAAAGCTGGTTTCAGTGCCGTTCCAGTGGTACTAGTAATTTTTTCTGATTTTGATGTTTTTCTATCATTTTTGCCAGTCAAAGTCAGAACTTGGGTTTTTCACTCCAGGGGGCGTATCTTTTGCGTCTGAACTCCATTTTGTGCAAACGAATAGGCATTGGAAAGGTATTACAGTGATCTTTCCAAATATACAGTCTATTTTATTAGAATATTTACTAGGTATTTTTTATTCAGCTTTGTGTTTTTTTACACTTTGCTCAATTACTTGGTCATCCTGGCTCCTACATGGGTTTTGTTTGCATTGGATGGGTTATGTTGATATGCTTTATCATTGTTGAGATCATTAGTCTCTGAATTTTTCATTTGAAGAGTTATCATGGGTTTTTCTACTCACCCTTCAGTTGTTCTTCTGGAATGGGGTAATTATGAGTCATGGGAAAAGGGTATACTTACACATTGTAGGTGGCTTAATATGTTGCCTTATTTGTATGATCTCATACCTGAACCAGCAACTTTAGAGGGAAAATTAGCATGGGATATCATTAGAAATCACATAGTAGGACTTATATTGTCTAGTGTTGATCATGACACTGTGTTGGCTATATCGGACATTGATTGTCCTCACCCACTTTGGACACGTCTTTGGGAGATCTATGGAGACCCAATTCTCTCTCCATTCCCAGAGGATCCTGCTTCAGATTGTCTCTTACCCATTGCTTGGAGAGAGAATACACCCTTTGATCATAATACTTTAGAGGAGCTTGAGTATTTAGACACCCTTACATGTTCTGATGGATCAGAGGTTTGTCTCATAGTTCCTACTCTTCAGACTAAGACTTCATCAGCATCTCTTGTTGTTCTTGATTTAGTGCAGCAGGGAATCATACATCTTCCAAACATAGCTACTTTGGACTCTTAAGTTGCAGACATATATTTCTTGTTTGTGGAGTCCTATATTACAGATTTGGAGGATTATTTTGAGGACATTCATATCCTCTACCTTGATAGTCAGGTTATCACTGTTCGCCCACCATTATCCGTGCATTCAGAGGTTGCATTTTAGTATTCTCCACATCAATTTGGATTTGGCATCATTTGTTTCAGTTCAGATAATGAGATTCTTCAACATCCTATCATGGCACACATCTTGAGACAGATTGGTTCATCATTCTTCACAGGTTTTCTTTGACATCGTCCTTTGGATCCGTTTCTTCCCAAGGGGAGGAATATCATTTTCCGCTTCAGGATCTCCTTTTGGATTCTACATCAGGCATCTACCATTGTGACAGGAGTTTCTTCATTGTGGGGGGGCCTTCTTCTCTCTTTCTATCTTTCCTATGGAGACCATTGTACATGTACTTATATGATAGAAGTTGTCTATGGGGGGTATCATGTTATCCACCTCCTATCCTTCTTTCATTAGTGCATTGCATTCCTTCCTTGCATTCTATTTTGGGGAGGAGTTTTGTTCCCACTGGGTTTTCTCCTTTACCCCATTTCATTTAGTTTGCATTGATTTTATACATGGGTACCTGATTTGGCCTTGTTGTCGGGACCCATTGCTTTTTCTTTCAGTAGCTTCTTCTAGGTTTTAGCTTCTCCCTAAGTCTAGCTTAAGGGGGGGTGTTAGAGTAATTGGACATTTACTTTATTAATTAAACAATATTTGTTTAATTACGTAAAGTTCCCTTTTACATCTTTTTCACTTAAGCTAACATTAGGTGCATAATAATTAATTACTTTATTAATTATTATTGTGTAAGCCTAGGGTTTTCCTTTTTAGGGTTTTAATCTATATATGGTTGAAAACTATCTTTTGTATCATTATTCATTTTACATTTTTGGTGAATACATTGCTCCACATTCTTGAGCATCTTTTTGTTGCTTCTTTTTGCTTCTCCTTGTAACAGGTTATTTGCTTGCAGAGGTCACTGGGCTCCAGTGGTGTTGTATCTTCTCAACTCCAACATATTATAAATCATATATATTAATATAAAAAATGATAGCTATTATAAAAAAGTCAAAATTTTCTAAGTTCATATTAAAAATATTCAAAAAAGTTATATTCTATTTTCTTTTTATAATAAAAATTATAAAATTATATATATTATAAATTAAAATACTATATAATATTTTTTTACGGTTTAATAAAAATATAGCAAGTCAAACTATACGGTCTATTAAATTTTATAGCTATAATATACGGTCTAAAATTGAAAAAATGGTCAAATATTTAATAGACCATCAAATTCCGTAATGACATGCACAGAGCTATGGGCTTCCCAACTTAAACCTCCAGAATCACCCTCTAACCATTAGATTTAAAAAGATCAACGGTGAAGAATTTGCAACTTGTAGACCTAAGATGTCTCATTCACTTTAATGTTCCAATTTCGAGAAACAAAGCATTTAAAGCACTTTGTACTGCTAAGTGTCAATTGTCAAGTGATTAATGTTTATTTAAAAATTTAATATCATTAACTACTCAAGTTTCAACTATTGGATGAACATTTGATGTATGGTTGTAGTTGTATTCTGTAATGACATGCACAGAGCGATGGGCTTCCCAACTTAAACCTCTGGAATCGCCCTATAACCGTTAGATTTAAAAAGATCAACGGTGAAGAATTTGCAACTTGTAGTCTTGTAGACCTAACTCCTAAGACATGCCATTCACTTTTACATTCCAATTATGAGAAAAAAACATTTAAAGCACTTTGCACTTTGCACTTTGAAATTGTACTAATTTTTAAAGTCTTCAATCTTCAAATTGCTCATTGCAGTGCACCAACCTATTTTGGATTCCACAGTTCCACTTCCAACAACACCATTCTAGTTTTCAAGCGTCAGGACTCATAATCTGGGTAAGTGAAAGAATTCCTGCGGCTACATTTCAACTTTCATTATTTGACATTTCTTAAAATCTTATTTTGTCAAAGTTTGAAGTTTGGTTTTAGACTTTAGAGACTCAAGAATTCATTAAAATTAAGGAGGACTAATAGGTATTAATGAATTCAAATTACACAACTTCACATTTGTATAAGCATGTCTACCACCAGTACCACTACAGCAATGTCCGATAAAAAAATGCATTATGCAAAATTGTTTAAAATCCTAGGTTTCACCGATGGGTACCATGATATTTATGATCCTGAAATCTATGGTAGGCGTACCTTAGAACTTAGATTTTCATCTCAGAATAAGGCTGCAAAGCAAACAGAATTTGATAGTATCAGTGCACCGTGGGTAACTGGATTAGGTCGCATAATGTTACATGAATTTTTCCCTTGCCCAGAATTTATCATGGTCTGTGCCGAAAATTATGATGATAAGAAAAGAGCAATTGTTAATAAAGATAACCAAGAAGAATTGTTATCCATTAATGCAGAAGAACTTGGAAAAGTGTTGGGGTTTACAACCGAAGAATTTGGAAACCAACACATTGACCTAGAAAAGCTTGCTAGTGATTATGAAGCAGTGGAAGAAAGGCTGAAAAATGATTTCTTAAATCAAATAGTTAAGGATAGAAACAAATTGAAAGGTGATCATAAGCCTCCTTATAATTTGGATTTTTTTAAACCATGGGTTCAGGATACTATTTCCATGCTTGCATTTTGCCTCGGTCTGGATAGCAATTTGGAAGTGGGTGCAAGCCTCCTTGAAATGGTATATAATATCCATTATACTAAAGAACATGTCAAATATAATTATACACAGCACATTGTAGAATCCATGCATAAACAATTTTTAATGATTAAAGCAGGTTCCACGAAGACATTTAGGTTCACAACCTACTTGTGCTATCTTTTTCTATTCAAATTTAGAGGAATGTTTCAGACCAACAAGCTTCAGATTCAGCCCTACAGTAATGCAGAGGGAAAAAAAATGGCTCTAGTATATGAATGGACCAATGAGATAAAGATGCATGATTCTCGAAGGAACTACAGTCATTTTGTAGACTACTTTTTGGCTCCATTGCATCAAGTAATTACAAATAATCCAATGCCTAGATTGCCTATGTCATGTAGAAACTGCATGCAACTAGGAAAAGAAATACAATTGGTTGATTGTTACTTAATGGAAGAATATATTGTGCTAAGATTTTATGGATCGAGAGTACAGCCATACAAACTTCCAATACATGTGACAGAAAGGGTTTTGCATTGGAATATGTAAGGTAGGTGCAGAGTGCTGATGAACTACACTTTCTCAGTCAGCAAAAAAAGACCTTATTTCCTTCTTTACCTTTTTCATGTGGAGGGTTCACATTCAAGAGAAAAGCATTTAGTGTGGCACATAATCTTTTGAATTTTTTTTACTTTGATCCTATCTGTCACTGGTAGTATGATCCATGTGACATCATTAAATCAATGATTGTAGCCAATAGGAATGTTGCAAATAGAATTCAACATCAAAGTAAACCCTTGCTTGAAAACTTGAGAAACAAGGATTTTTGGGATGAGGTCAAAATAGCAATGGAGAAAAGTGTTGTTGAGAATGGTATTTATTTTGAACAATTGTCAGCATAAATTATGGCATTGCACCAAAAGACAATCAAGACATACAAAAAAAATTATGTAAAAAGTGATAAACCATCTAGTAGAGTAAAAATTCTAGGTTCTCTAGAGACAGAACTTATAGATAAAAAATGGTCACGATAAAAATTACTACCTTTTGGTCTATGAGGAAGGACCTAGGTGATCCAAGAGCTCTTGAAGAGTATGATAATAACAAAGAAGATGAAGAATTTAGCAAATTGTGGAATATAGAGCATGGGCATCCTGATGGAGGTGATGAATCTAATAATGATATTGATATGGAAGAAGAAGAACAAATCCATGCCAATTACAAACCCGGTTTAAGTGAGGCCGCAAAAGCAGAATATGCTTCAACATATACTTCAGGAGCAGCCATACTTGAAAAAATTGGTTATGAAGGTGGTCCTTTGGGGTCCAAAGGACAAGGCGAAGGCCCTTGGACAATACAAAGTGTTGAGCATAGAAAAACTGGTGATAAATCTGGCCTTGGGTTTGGAGGTGAAAAAGTAGACCAAGGGGATACAAGACAAAATTAATTTGTTAGAGCTTCTAGTCCTCATCCTCATGGTCAGATACAATCACAACTAGCACATGCCCTTGGTGGATAGCTTAGTGCAACTGGGAGTTCCATTGGTGGCGATGGTATGGGTAGTAGTACTAGTAGTGGTCAACATGTGCAACAATGACAAATTACACACAATACTAAGAGGAAAACAAAAAAAGATACCACAGAAACACTAGGTGATCAAGGCAATCAAAAGAGGCAAAGGATTTTGAGAGGTCAAAGTCACACTATCAGTGGATCCACCAGTACCACAAAGGAGTTATTTTTAGAAACTCCCACAAATCAAGTTAGTGTGGGTGCGACATCATTAGCAACTGCAAGTACTCCTATTCCTTTGCCATTCAAGCATTCCATTGTTCTTGCCTCCCCGGGTTATGATTTCATTGAAGAGTTTAAAAAGAAATCAGACTTGAATAAAAAAGAAAAGAAGCAACTAATGGAGAGTGCGTCTGTTGTAACTTCAGAGACTGCAACAACCATGGTATTACCCACATTTGACACAAATAAATAAATCATGGAGTACACAATTGTTGTTCCCACAATTCAAAACAAACCAACAAATCAGATGGATCGATCTGAATACCAGGTAACCAATTTTCAATTGGATTTTTCTGGCCTGAAAAATACTGACAAAATTAATATATCAAAGAAGAACAATGAATTGGTGTACACATCATTGCTAAATCAAGATAGAAAGAATAAAAGGTTGCAGACCCAAATAGAAAAGTTACAGGCAGACCTAGCAAGTGAGAAAGCAAAGAGGAAAGCAACAGATAACAAGAGCAATGAATTAGAAAAAAGAATAATAAAATCTGCCTCTACATTAGCAAGCAATGAGGATAAATCAAATGAGAGAGAAGTGAATGACCCGAAACGAAGGCTAGATGAGAGCAACAAGAAATATGATGAGGAAAAATCCACTTCATAAAACTTAAGACTAAACATTGTGAATGGAAATGCACAGTTGGAACAAAAATTGGAGAAACAGAGAAAAACAAATGAAAGATTGGAGACAGAGCTGACAGAAGCAAAAGAAGAAATTAAGTCTTCTCAAAATAAGTTATCTGTATTTTGTAGAGATACAGTGAGGCATATGAAACAAAAGATTTGGGATGAAATAATGCAGAGTTTTGATCATTTGTGTGACATGTTTCAATTGATTGATGCTACCAGACAACATTATAAGAAGCTCAACAAATATTTAGTGGACAACAAAAAGGTGTTGGAATTAGAGAAATCTGCAAATGAAGTTCTACAAACAGTCTACAAAGCCAATGATAATGATCTGAAATCAAAAGGGATTACTAATCAGATTGAAACCAAAATGAAGTTGTCATCTATCATTGAAAAGTGTTTGAGAATGTTTGGAACAAAGGAATATTTGCATTTGGTTGTAGACAAGATGAAGGTGGTGGATGAAAAGGTAAGGAACTTCACAGAGCTTGGTTTTCAAGAGCCTTTTGACACAAATGAGCGATTCATTGGAAAGGATGCTTTTAGAAAGAAGATGGAAGGTGTAAGGAAGATTGATTTGGACCAGTTTCCTCAGAACCAAGATGTGAACTATTTGTATTCCATCAAAACACTAATAACCTTGAATGCAAAATTGATTGAAGAATTCAAGACAAGTTCCATTTCCAATTACAATCAAGAAATGTTAACAAAACTTCAAGTCAAACAACAACAATTAGAGAAAATGGCAATTCCACCACCTGAAGAGTGGAAGTTGCTAGAAAAGTTGATACAGTGACTTGATCTATTATTTTCAATCTTTGATAATATGAGTTTCGAAGTTCCAACTTAGCTCTGTGCAAACTTGTCTTTGAGCATTGGCAATATTTTGCATTGCCAATGCCAATATGTACTCCTTCATGTGAAATTCAATTAAAAATCTCAAATTCAGACTTCAGTAATGTGATGATGTTCAATTATCTAGATTTTGTACTATTTATTTTATCATTTGAACTAGTGATGAACTGTTAGCTCATTATATTTACTTCTTGGTAGAGCTTCCATTTCCAAGTTATGGATGTTGAACTGTTAGCTCATTATATTTACTTCTTGGTAGAGCTAAAGCTTATAAGTTATGGATGTTGAACTGTTAGCTTATGTTATGTTTTGACTAAAAATCCTGATCAGTATCCACCAACTTACACCTCACCCATATCCCACATACTGCAAAAATACACTACATTTGATTTTATGATTAGCATAAATTGCAGGGATTTGTGTGACAAGATCCATTTTGTGGCCCACATTACTACTTGATCAATGATCATGTCCATAAATAAATCTAAAACCCCATGGTCACAGCCCCTATTCCTGAAGAATTCAAATTCAATGTACTGAAAAATTGAATAACATAAACAACCACTTTGGAGACAACCAAATAAGTTAATAACTTATAAGCATATGAATCCACAACAGTTGAACACTCGAAATCAAATCAGTAAATATGTGTAACCTTCTCCATTGCATTGATCTTCAAAGTTCAAATGATATACATTATAAAAATAGTTTATGAGATGAGATGGATGGGTGAATTGGTGCAATCTATTATCTATCTTCTTACTATTTTCTACTCTAAAGTCTAATTAAAAATGATGGGATGATCCATTGATCTCCTATTGGGGTCTTGATCTCTCTTATATATGAGAGGCAACAAGCTACAAACCCCTTGCAAAAATTCATGACGTTTTGACAACTAAACATAACTCAAATTATAAATAAAACAATGTCGTAGGTGAATGCACCGATCCGTTAATCTCCAAGCAGAAGCCCATGACCACTGACCACCTAAGATCTGTTCAAGGCTTCTACTCCATGATAGGGCACTCATCATGTTGTCGGCTGGCATTCTTCCTTTGAATCTGATGGTTGTCCCGTTGGATCTGATTTTGATAAATCTACAGTTTGGCTAATAAACATATTGACTGCAGAGAGGTGATGGATGTACTCTTATTCAGCATAGGTGTCCACATTAGAGATCGCCTCTTACATATCATATTCCAGAGACATTATTTTTTTGAGTTGCTTATGACTATTTTGTAAAACCATATCCTCATAATTTATTTCTTGCAACACAACAATCAAAAGCCCATCAAGCTCTTCCTTCCAATCATCATATTCTCGTGGGTTTCTAATGCCAAAATGAAGTGTCAGGAGTGGGACTGAATCAAAGCAGTCAAAATCTTCCCTAAGCCTGTTATGATATCTGTTATGTGATTCTACCAACTTGTTATATGCCAGCAATATTTGTCCTTTCATGGCATTCTTATCTACGAGCTCCTTTTTTTTCTCCATCATTCTAGGCTGCAATCGTTCATTCTCCACCAATGCAATGCGTGTCTGATTGAATACTTCCCAATATTCAATAGCACATTTCATCATTTTATTGAACCTTTCTTTTATCATTTTAGATACAGTGTTATATTTGATGGTTTTCACTTCTTTCTCCAATTCTTTGCATTTCCCCTGGGATTTCAGATGGTAATTCTTCTAGTAGGCTGCATCAGCCAATGCATCAAGCACTCTCTTATCTTTTTCAAGCCATGGGGAGTACAACTCTGATGTGGAGGAGGAAGATTTTTTTTCTCGATGATTTGCTAGCTCCTTCAGTTTGTCATTTTCCTTAATCATTTTATCGATCTGTGCTTTGGTAAATTTTGCCACATTTATGTTCAATTTTATTGTCTCCATAGGGTTGGTATCCACTACTCGTTGAACCAAGAGATGACCAAACACTTGGTTTGGATTACTAATTATAGCAGGTCTTTTATCATGGGGATACAGTGACCAAATAAGCAAGGTGGCTTCGTCTGGGTTGTACCCAAATCCTGAACACATTTTGTCACTTGCTTCTTCTGTTAAGTTCATTGTCGTATCCCCTCTTTTTCTGAAGCTATCAAATACAATTGAAGAGCTAATATCCCACCCTGGCAGGAACAACACTCCAGCTTCTTGAAGCAATTCCCTACCTCTTTCAGGAGTGATGGACTCCATTTCCTTTTCTACCTCCCTTTTCAATTCCTCCAGAGTGGTTGCCTCATGTTCAGGAGTGATATCCTGTATCTTTTGTCTCATTTTTCTACCTTTATATTCATAAACAAATGATTTAAATTCAGAAGATTTAACAAAATCACAATCAAAAATAAACTGTTGTCCAACCATGACCCTCACATCATCAGATAGTTCATTTGATGCCTCAAATCTTACAATATTCTGCTCTTGAGGGGGATCGTACTGTGCAATCACAGGAGCACTGATTTGCTTGACCTACTCACCCTCTTCATCACTCTGCTCTTCTTCACTTATATCAGTATCTACAGAAAAACATACCTCAGGATTAGGCTGTGAAGGTATGTAATCCAAGGGATTTATGTCTTTAGCTTCTACTCCTGAATAGGTTGCATGAGGTGCATCAAAAACAACTGGGGGAACATCCTTTACCAGTTCATTGACATGAGCGATGAGTTGCTCAATTATTGTTAAAGGATCTTGTATCTCACCAAATGCCTTTGAATAAGATGGGACATTTTTCCTCTTCCATTCCTCTACAAGCATAATCTTGTTATAGGCGGCCATTCTTTCCTTGGTGGAAGCCTCATCATGGTTTCTTATGACATCTTCGATTGAGAACAAATTTTCATAACCTAATAGCCCCTGCGATAATCTTGCCTTGTGC
The DNA here is from genome assembly GCA_007115665.2 of Sequoiadendron giganteum. Taxonomy (NCBI): domain Eukaryota; kingdom Viridiplantae; phylum Streptophyta; class Pinopsida; order Cupressales; family Cupressaceae; genus Sequoiadendron; species Sequoiadendron giganteum. Next base: position 350,686,501 of record CM021102.1, read on the forward strand.
ATAAACCCTTCTGCATCAAATTCTTTCCTTACATCACCTAGAGGGAGGTTGTACTGTGCTAATTTACCATCAATTTCTCCATATCCTTCATTGGCAACCACTGTAAAGTCTCCAAAACATAAGGTGTTGGGAATAATTGATTGTTTGCTATGTCCTTTGAGGTGTTTGGAATCAGATTTTTCCAATTGCCTCACAATTTCTAAAAAAGCAATTCGGTCAGGAACTACTAGTGGCATCAAGTGTGGAGCCCCTTCGAACCCATAAACCCTTATCACTGTACAATCATGGAAAGCATCCAGTCTCCCCAGTTATGATTCACTTTACAGTCATTTTCCTTTGGTCTTAGAAATCTTTGTACTTCTGGGGATAGGTTATAGTTGCACAGATACCCCAACAACTTCATTAATGGTTTTACAAAAAATTCTTCAAAATAAAGGTAATGAGACCTACCAAATCGGCTGTCCCACAATGAAGTCCACATTTGTATAGGTTTAAAATCTCCATTTTCATTTGTATCTTTTATCCTTAATTCTTCACTCCAGACCCCTCTGACTTGTCCCTCGTACAATAGCAAATGCATAAGCAAAGAATAGTGTTCAAAATTAATATTATCACTATTATTTTTAATCTTTTTAAGCCCTCGACGTAGGGTGTTGTCCAAGTAGCTAGCATAATCAAATGGCCTAGCATCCTTGCTCTGTATGTTTGCAGCTAAGACCATTGGGGCAATCGACATGAGAGGCGGAACCTCTACTCCCAAAACCTGACCAGCTGAATAATAGGTGTATCGAAAATACTCTTCAAACAAATCTTCATGGAAAGGAGGGTTTTCACTACTAGAGAACCTCCTGAGTTGGCCTCCATCATCCTTGGGCCTATGCAAAGGTAATTTCCATCTCTTATAGCTGCTATCCATGTGGCGATACTCTATCAAGAGATCTTTGAGTGTGAATGATAAATTCAGTGAACACTCTAATTGAAAGACATTAGAAATGAGATCCCTAGAAATAACAAGCATGTAACCCCTGCCATGTGACTGAATATTTCTTTTCTTGGGGTTATATCTGATAGCGAGAGCTTTAATTAGCTCTGCGTTCACAAACACATTGGGCACCACAAGTCTTCCCAGGTTCAACCTTCATGGATTGCAAACTGGTTGGAACCTAAATTGTTTTTTGTAATGGTACATGAAGAGGTCGTACCCCCGTTGCAGTGTCCAAATATCCCCTAAACTGTTATGTTTGTCCCATAATCGATCCATGGAAGGATTCATTTGAGCACTCCTCTTGGGTCTCGGCCTCGACCCAGGACATTGATCTATCAGGTCTTCATTTAGGAGTCTCTTAGGCTTTTCGGTTTTCTATGTTTTAGCTTTAGGTTTGTCTGTACTCTCTTCCATTATTTAAATCTTAAGCTTTAAAGTAAAATAGCTTCTCAGCTGTATCTAAAAGTGAAGTACTTACGTGAGTCTCGTCGAGTTGCCTCCATAGTCCACCGGTCTTTTCTGCGTCAGAACTCCAATTTTTTGCCTTTCTGTTTTTGCCCTAAGCGAAATCTTCCAGGATTTTGTAACAACTATGCGATCAACTTGTGATATAATTCACTTCAATTCTGGTTCATAAATGCACCACAACACGATGCCATGGGATGTCACATTAGTCTTTCACCAATAGCCACCCTCTCCACCGATGGACACCTATCCTTCGTTCTATCGGTGGGACGCCAGATAATGCTTCCCCGATGCAACATAGTTCCCCCGATATACTTTATGCATTCAATAATTCATGCCCATGGCCATGGGCCATGGTCATAATTCATGGTTACTTTTGTTGACAACTTGACTCTATCGGTATATCGGGAGAGAACCTTAGGAGTTAGCCCGATAGAGTATTGTTACACCAATACTAGGTTGTGAGCTATTTTTATCGGGCCATCAACGAGATTGTGATGGCGTTCCGCCGATGAAGCATTGTTAGGCTGATGGTATTGAATTTTGTTAGGAATGGGGGAAGCACTACGTCACTACGGAATTTCAAATTTTGTTTAATTACGCTGAAAGCGTTATATAGTGAAAACAACAAAGGAATATTCGTAAACTTTTTGAAGCTTCATTGAAAATGGCAGGCAAGTGGAAGTATGTGCTCCTTAAAAATAACAAGCACATAAAATGTTTTTTTTTTCTATTTTTAGAAAAAAATTAAATTAAAAGCTTCCCAATAAATAGTTGTTAATTTAAATACTTTTGGATTAAAATTACAAACTAAGATATGTATGCTTAAATATTTTTTTATATATATTATTAATTAATATATATAAAAATAGTAGAAATAGCTTTTATATATATTATTAGTTTTTCATATATTTTATTAATTAATATTATAATAAACAATGTTAAGTATTGATAACTTTTAGCATTCTTTATATATATTATTAATTAATATATATATATATATATATATATATATATATATATATATATATACATACTAGTATTTATGGATGCAATATGAATGTAGGCTATAATATGGATCTTGTCACACAAATTTCTACAATTTGCATTGTTCATAAAATCAAAGTGTGGTATATTTTTGTGATTTTTGATAAAATAAGATAATTCATGCCCATGGTCATAAATTTTAATTCATGGTTACTTTTGTTGACAACTTGACTCTATCGGTATATCGGGAGAGCACCTTAGGAGTCAGCCCGATAGAGTATTGTTACACCAATACTAGGTTGTGAGCTATTTTTATCGGGCCATCGGCGGGATTGTGATGGGGGTTCCGCCGATGAAGCTTTGTTAGGACGATGCCCGATGGTATTGAATTTTATATAATTTATAAAATATCATCAACTAGGTTACAACAGTTTGACTTTGGCATATATATTATGATTCATGAAGTGCAATATAATATAAAATATCATGGAGACTTGGACTGCAATATAAAATAAAATATTTTGAACTTGAAGTGCAATGATACACAACTTATTTGAATACAATATACAAAATCATCAACTACAGTTTGGAATATGATTCAAGCTGACATGCAGTGCTTGAGTGCAATATAAAATAAAATATCATGAATATGAAGTGCAATGATTCACAATTTCAATGTTCATTGAATACAATATAAAATATCATCAGACATCAACTACACTTTGAACTTTCGAACAATGGAAACTGATTCATGAAGTGCAGAAAAAATACCTAAAACCTGCTAATTATCTCTCATTTCCCAAACGGAGTTAGAGTCCTCAAACCGATCCTCATCTTCAGATAAAGTAAAAGAGTCATCTTGATTCTGAGACTGCTCTGCAGTTTCTTCGGCCTATGTCTCAAATTCAACATTCATTGTTTGATTTGTGTCAATTTCAATATCATTGTCATTTGTCCCAGGCCCAGTCCCACTGCCACTACCACTAGTATCGGCGGCTGTTGGAATTGGAGAGTCTGTGTTGCACAACCCGGTCCCTCTTCTTTCACATGTGGACCTCCAGATTGCGAGTACCCTTTCAAAAGGAAAATTTTTGACATTATACGCAGTTCCTTTCATCCTCAAGCAATTTTCCAAATTCTTGTCCAGTTTGTTTCTTAACTTTGATTTCAAAAACCCCAATGTACTGAAAACTCTCTCATCCTCCACCAACCCCAATATCATTGTTTGACATAAATCAGTAAGTTTGAAATATTCTGACATTGAACCACATAATATTTCATTCTGACCTAAGCTTGTCCAAACCTTTTTTATTGATCCCGATTCAAAGGCCTTCTCCTTGCCCATGGATTTATACTGCTCCCTCATAGTTGTTGCAAAAATCCGAGATTGCTTTCTAAGATTTTTTTCATCTAAAATTCCTTCTATTATTTGTTCATTGTATGTTGCCTTTTCTGAAAACTGTTCGATCAAGATTTTTACTTGATCATGAAAATATTTTGGGTTATCTCGGTTTACCCAAAATTGAGGATACACAATACCCATGGCTTCAAGTATTTCATGTCGAGGGAATCTTTCATGAATCTCTAAGGAAAGAGATTTTGCAATTTCCTTCAAATTATCACTAACAGATTTAACAATGTCGTTAAAATCTTCCTCGTTAACAGGTACTTCTTTTCTAGAACGCCTGCCAGTGCATGTCTTACAATGGTACATTGGTATCTCATGTCCACATACACAAATACATAAGTGCCCACTTGCATTAAACTATAAATAATTATCAGGATTATTCAAATCGATAATTTTTTGCCAAATCAAATAATTTGCACCTTCTTGTGTTAGATCTAGATATAGATGATCAAGGGCCAAGCATGTAAGTTTACGTAGATTGGCATATTCATAAATATAGATAGTTCTATCTTGGGCTTTCTTCACAAGATTGTTCATCTCATCTAGCATGGGGAGAAGACTAGCTAAATTCAAGAGTGTCTCTATATCGCTTAACCTATGTAAGAGGTCAGGAACTTTGTCTACTGTGTTGTGATGCTCGTACATCACTCTAATCAGGGATTGATATTTTGAAAAAACTCGTTGCACTGGTCCATGTAGGGAGATCCATTTGGTATCAACATCCTTGAGAAGCTTGTTTCCAGGTGTTATTCCCTTAGCAAAATGTTGAAATTCAAGGAAACATTTGGGACTTTGGCAAAAGTATGCGTAAATCTCGCGAACTATATTTTCAACTTTTGATATTGTAGGAAACTTGCTTACAATTTTGAATGCTAAATTCATTATGTGGGCCATGCAATGAATGCCAAGCATGTATGGTGCACAAGTAGTTTGTAACTTTGTGCAAAGACCACTCCTTTGACCTTGCATCACTATAGCTCCATCAGCTCCTACACACACCAACTTTCTGGCAATTGTCAAACCTGCAATTTCATTCAAAGATTTCTTGACTAGTTCAAATAGATTTTGCGATGTTGAATTGTCCTTCATTTTATGAACAAAAAGAAGATGAGCTTGGCGAACATGTTGTTCTACAGTATATGAATGCATACAAACCCAAGAAGTATTGTCTACCACAGTAACTTCATCTAAAGATAATGCAATGAAATTTGACTCTTTTAATTTCTCCTTTAAATCTTGTTTTTCCACTACAGCAAGATAGTTCGCCCATTCCCATCCAGCGTTTACTGACCAATGTGAGAAGGGAAAGTGAGGAACACTCAAATAATATAATAAATCAAAATATTCTGGGTAGTCTGTCATAGGATTCCCCCTAGACAAAATATGAAAAACAACACTCATCTGAACAATTTTTGACAAATTTGTTGCTGCCATGGCTTTTCCAAAATGAGCCTCAAGTGTACCTTCACATTTTTTAATCTTCGACATTCTATGGTTAAGCTCTCCATAATCTGCGGCATACTTAACATGAAGACATTCTTCCTTTGATTTCCATCGTACGACTAATTGTTCCTTTCCGTCTACGATTTGTTTTTTGTAAAATTTGTCGATATGCTTTTCTATAGTGTCAAGCTTTAGCTGCATCGTCTTGTCTCTTCCACATTTCCAACTACAAATTTTACATCTAACCTCTGTTGCCTTTTCAATATCATTTTTGTTTGATACCCCCACTGGTTCAAGGAATGGGTACTTCGACAACCAACCAATTTTAAAATTCCTTGTCATTTCCCACCCACGCCCCGATTTTGCTTTGCCTTTTCTTTTCTTGCTACCAACATCATCCTCATCCAAGTCGATTATCTCATTCTGGCTATCCAAGGTATCCCTTGGAATATCTTCTGCGGTATTGCCATCCTCATTCGATACATTTTGATTTAACACAATGACAAGCAACTATTTGTAAATTTTAATTGGTGAAATGGGTCTTCATATAATGTTGTTTTAATAGTATTGGTGAATATGTAGGTGACTTTGACATGCTCCCCGGGATTCCAAGCGAAAATATTGATCGGTGCATTGGAAACGCATATTCTGTTATGGCGAATTTATTGCCTAAACATGCCTCGTAAAAAAAAACTGTTGGTGAATGGACATGCATTGGACCGATAGTCCATGAATTCCTGGCGATTTGAACACCCTGCAGATACGGTAGATTCGCCAAATTCGAATTGCAAGATTCCTAGAATTTGCCAATTGGCGAAGATTCACCACTAAAGTTATCCCTGATGATGTATATGTTTATAGCGATGCACTTTTTGATTTTAAAATTAGGGTTAGGGTTTCTAAAGTTTAAATCGTGATGCATATGTTTATAGCGATGTGACTTGCGATTTGCATTTTAAATGCCTTGGGCGTCGCAGTTTGAAATTTGAAATATATTGATGTGATTGTAAATAGAAACACTATCATCATTTTGGGGATGAAAATTCTAAACTTAGTCCAAAAAAAATTAATTTTGACGTTGTGCGCTTTTTGGGTGTACGAGGTCATTCCACCTTTGATGTCCCACGAGCACCGACCCACAGTTTTGGAGAGACTAGGTGATTTATCTTAGTTGCAACAGGATCACCTAGGGGAGATCGGCCTATGGTACATTGTGTATATTTTCATCATCCGCACACATCTAGCGATGATGATCATGTTGTGTGAGTGATGGCACAACAAGACCTCCTCTTTCCACCTTCCTACCGATGAGGCGACGGTGACATCAAAGGATGTATGGAGGATTGTGTTTGTCAATACATGGTGAGCATGTGATATATGATGTCGACATTGGATATGATGCATGTCATGAGGTGATAGCAGATGTAGAGATAGATGATCTTGTGGTTTAGCAATATAGAGGTTCCATTACTTTACAGCACACTGGGCAACTCGGTGGCTCAGCCATGGGCATATGATCAGAGGCGGGCAGATACTTAGACGACGTCTACATATGATGCATGGTTCAAACCCCCTCACCGGTTGACAAATCCAGCGGGTGCTCCTCCACAAGGGAGACTAAGAGGGAGGGGTGTAGGCAAAGGCAAAGGACAGGATGGACAAGATGAATAGGATGGATAGGATGGGTAGATTCTAGGGGAACCACTTGTGGGTCAATAGCCTCCACAACATCCTCTTATTCAGCAGCCACCACCACCGAGGCCAAATCCTTGAGATTTATAGATCCAATAGTTGCAGCAGCAGTTACAAGTGGTTACAAGTGAGAGAGATTAGTGCAGACAACAAATTTTAGCTATTATTGTTGGCAGGGATCAAGCATGGTAGTAGGTATAGGATATCACGGTAGAGAGAGAAGATGAGTAGCAGCTTAGACAAACTATCGAGATGTAGTTACCATAGGGGTTCAGGTGGTGCCAACAACTTGAGACTATGGCAGTTGCTTCTCAAGGGTGGGCAGTGTCTACTAGGTTATACAAAGAGGCTATGACTAAGGTGGCCTACTACAAGATGCACTATCACTGAGATGTCCCCGCGGTGCTTAGACAACCAAATTATTCCTAGAGGATTGAGGCACATGCTAGAGCAAAGGATCAGCCTGAGAGGCAGGCTGGAGAGGGGAACAACCATTAGGGCTAGCTCGAGTTTACAAACACTTTTTTATTTGTTGTTTGATTCTTTTATACATATAAACATTCATGGGATCCTTTTTGATAGCCTCGTGGATATTGTATTTATGATCGATATACATACACTGACTCAAATATTATACCATGATAGTCATTGTTTGATATATATGATACGATACGGATTTAGATATGCGATATGATGTGTTCCTTTTATTTCATGCTTCTAAATGTATGGATGCACTTGATGTTGATGGGACATGCTTATATATTCTTATGCAATATGTGATGATATGTGTTGTAATGCAATGCAATAGATGGATGCACTTCTTTTTCAGTATCTTTTTATGACATGTTATGTGGATGTTATGTTTATGCAAATGATATGTATACACTTTTTTTGTGTATTTTACTATGCAATTTTATGAGATTATGATGTATGCATATGGACATATAGATGGATGCAGATGTTCATTCTTTATGATATGTTAATGTGATGTTTATGTTAATGATATGTATGCAACGATTTAAGATGCTTAAAATAACAAATCTATATTATTCGTCACAACATAAATGATAATGATGATGCAATATGTATGTTTTATGAGATGTTCGTGATATGAGATGTATGCATACTGATGATTTGTGGATGTAGGATGGATGCATTGATGATTTTTTTGTTGAATTTCATGATACCAGGTTAGCATGAAGAAAAGATAGAAAAAAATAAGAGTGATTGACCATTGATTTTGATGATTGATGTAAAATATCCAACAAGCCTATGATCCACCGAGACTTTATTAGATATGGTGATGAGAAATGCATGGTGATAATAAATGCATGATGATGATTTTCTCAAATCTCGGGATTGGGATTTTTCATCATTCCTTATTGTTTGAAATAACACAAACATACGATGCATCAAGGTATTGATAACCACGGCGGCATTGTGTCTAGTGTAACAGACTTTGACTCTACAAATAGATAGGATAGTTCTTGTTCACACCTTAACATACGAAAACCTCATTGGAATGTAAGTTAGAAGCTTAGAATGTATTGGACAGAATCATACGCAATAGTCAACAACGTACTCCAGACAACCTTCCTACACATAACTAAGCAAGTATATACCAAGATTATTTTACAAGAGTATCCACAAGCACAGCAAACAAAGGATAATGATCGATGCCCCATTCCTTTCTCTCTAAATCATTTTGATAGACATCATCGAGAGGTCCTTGGAATGGGTCATTAAGATAAATCATAAGAAAATATCAAAGACAAATAGTCAGTGTTATCTATATCTCTTGCCAAATTAATTTAGCTGAGGTGATTTCTAATACTGATGCCCATTGTAGGAAGGATACATCCTAGGACATGTTGATCAGAGGGTTGTTTGATGTTAGGATGATGATAAGCTTTATGATAATTCATTGATACAAAATTCACTGATGCATTTACCTATGATCTAGACTTTAGATTTTAACACTTAGGTTCTCACTTTACGACTTGCTATACTTGCTTTCTATTTATTTTGCCAAAGATTGAAGAGGATGATTGATTTATTATGGTTGAAGGTTTATTGCAAGTGAAAGTGAGATGAGATGGGTGGTTTTGGATTTTTTAGATTATTTCAATGTTTTTGGTATTTTGAAAATGTTTTGAGGTTGTTTTTGATATTTTTGAAATTTTATGTGAATGTTTAGGTTTTCAATTATTTGAGGTTGTTTAGGGTTTTCCAAGATATTTGATGTTGTTTAGGTCTTTTGAATGTTTTCTAATGTTTTTGGTATTTTCTGACATTTGAATGTTTAAGGATTTTTTGAATTTACAACCAAGTACCTAACCTAAAAGACCTATCCTAGGGGCCTTGATGGTTGATCAAAGATAAGTCTTGCCTACATTATACATGCATAGACCACGTAGTTCGAGTGACTTGACTTATTGAAATATGAGATATGAATAGTTGACAGAATGCAAGTTTATTATGACAGACTCCTACAAACTGACCTAGGTTGCCTTAGGGGCACATCAGTGATAGCCTTGCCTATGTTCAAGCTCAAAGACCCATAGTTCGACAATAGGGTGCTACTTTTGGATTTTCAATGTTTTCAAATTTTTAGGGATTTTGATGTTTGGTGGATGTTTTGGATTTTGACTTTACAATTTTCTGAATGTTTTTGGATTTTAGTTGTACATGATTTTGATATTTTTTGGATTTTGATGAGATTTTATGATTTTTTTTTAATTTTCGATGAGATTTATGATAACCTTAAGATATACAAGAGCCTGATATGATCCATAATGGATTTCCCCCATCATGATATGATAGACTACCTCGATATAGGCAAGACAAACTGCTGACCTTTGGAATGTGCCAAGTAGTACTTGAGGGGATACAATACTTCACAAAATTAAGCTATGATAAGGACGTGGATGGGTGATGGAATAAATAGGATGAATATTGTGTTGGATGGATGGGATGGCAAGAACGATAGGATAAAGAGCCAAAGAATAGATGGATGTACTTTATTTACACAAGGTGCGTGTTTGCCAATTTTTCACCAAGGTACTTTCCCAAAGTGCCACCGAAGTGGTTTTCACTATAGGATGATTTTTCTCTTTACTTTTTTAATCATTTTTCTCTTTTTTTTGTATTTTTTAGATTTATACCCTTCAAGACTAGGCATAAAAAAAATTAAGATATAAGAATTGTTAGTCGGTTCCTGCAAGGGTTCACCTTCAGGTACATTGACAATCAGTATGCTCCATATCCATAGCTTGCGATGACGATAAAGGGACCCAACCAATTAGGCTCAAACTTTCTTTTACTATCCTGATCTGGTAGATTCTTTTGATTTTGCTTTAGGACAAGATCCCCTACTTGGAAAGATTGACATTTTATTTTTTTGTTATAGCTTTGTTTCAGTCAGTTTTGATATACTTGCAAGTGATTAAGGGTGTCAATACGACGCTCAGCCAATAATTCTAGCTCATTTAGCCGAGATACTCTATATTCTTTATCGTTGATCAAGTTCTGTAATGACACTTGTAGTGATGGGAGCTCAACCTCAATAGGCAAGATGGATTTTGATCCATAGACCAAGGAGAACAAGGTTGCACCTGTAGGCATGTGGATATTGGTTCGAAAGGCCTAGAGAGCGGGATTTAACTGTAGATGATAGTCATGACCAACTTCATTGACTATTTTCTTGAGGATTTTTCGGATGGTTTTGTTTGTAGCCTCAGCTTGGCCATTGCCCTGGGGATAATACGGGGTAGAGAATCAGCGTTGGATGTTTAATCTTTGGCATAGCTCTTTCAAATCTTGATTCTTGAAGGGTTTTTTGTTGTTTGAGATAAGGGTTTGTGGAACACCATAACGATAGATTAGGTAATTTAGGATAAAGTTGGAAATTTTCTTCCGCATTATATAAGCCATAGGAATGGATTCAACCCACTTGGCAAAGTACTCAGTGGTTGTTATGATAAACTTGTGGCCATTGGATGAGGTTGCAGTTATTTTTCCTATGAGGTCAAGTCACCACTGCGAGAAAGGCCAGGGTGTGATCATTGCTTGTGATTCTTGAGCTGGAGCAGGAATCGGATCTCCATGTTGTTGACACTAGACACATTTCTGCACATACTGATGAGCTTCTATTTCCATGGTTGGCCAGTAGTACCCCGTCCTTAATAGTTTCTTATCTAAAGTCATACCACTAGAGTGGAAACCACATATGCCATCGTGTACTTCTATTAAAGCAATCAAGGCTTCCTCTCTATTAAGATATTGTTGTAATGTCCCTTTGATGCTTTGACGGTAAAGGGTATCACCTAATATCACGAATCAAGATGCCTTTTTGACAAAGATCTTTTTAAGGTTGGAGGTGATATCAGATCGGAGGGTTCCTCTGCTTAGGTAGATGAATATTTCATGATACCATGGGGATCTAGGACCAAAAATGACACACATGAATTTAGATTCAGGTATTTTGAAATTTGGTATGATAAGTTGTTCTACCAAATATTCTCATTGGCGGATGTTGTTCAACATGTCTAATAATGATTTGATTTTTTCCATAGAGTTTGTTGTTCAGTTGTTCATGCAAAGAATCTTCTCAAAAGTTATATCTATAAAAATGTCCTTGATATTATCTACCATCTTCTTGTAAGGAGTAAGCTTGTCGTCCCTAGTTTGGTAGTCATCATTGACTTGGTTAATAACCAGTTGTGAGTCTCTGTAGACTTTCATCTCTTGTATCTGCCACTGAACTGTTATCCTTAGGCCTGTGATCAGGGCTTTATACTCAACAATGTTGTTGGTACATGGAAATGATAACTTATGTGACTTTGGAATGCAATCACCTTGAGGGGTGATGAAGAGAATTCCTGCTCCTGATCCATGTTGGGTGAATGATTTGTCAAAGTACATCTTCTATTGATTAGTTAGGTTGACAAGGAATACTAATTCATTGGGGAATTCGGATATCAAAGGGTTCTAAGCATAGATAGGTGCATATTCTAGTTGGTCTACAATCACTTGTCATTTTATTGCCTTGTGCTCCACATACTCTATGTCAAATTTATTTAATATCGTCACCCATTTATCGATTCGCCCAGTGAGAGTTGCTTTGGATAATAGGTATTTCAACAGGTCGATCTTTGCAATAAGCTTGATTTGATATAACAACATGTAGTGTCTGAATTTTTGTGAGGCAAAATCTACTCCTAAGCATTCCTTCTCAATGGATGAATAGTTCATTTCATAGCCCACCAAGTTCCTGCTAATGTAATAGATAGCTCTTTGCTTTCCATCTTCATTATGTTGTGCTAGAAGAGCACCTAGTGTTGTTGATGTTGTTGAGATATATAATATCAATGGTTTGTTCGATATCAGCGACATGAGTATTGGAGGTGTCAATAGACAGTGAATTTTTATAAGCTCAAAGAGGTAATGAGCTCATGTTTTGTTTTGGCTATTCCAGATTGTTCACTTCTTTTTTTAAGAGTGATGCTTCAAAAGAGTGAATTGTAGCAGTTTTGATGGAAAACAAACACCCTATAGGATTTGAGGTGGTAAACTTAAGTAGACAAAGATTAGTTTTTCTATTTATGATAAGCAAGCCATCATGCATGCACTAGCCAAGTTTAGACAATATTTGATTTGTGAAAAGTGTATGATAAAAATGGATCATAATAATTTGATTTCTTCCTCGACCAAAAAGATTTAAATGGTAGGCAACAAAAATAAGTTAATAAGCTACATGCCTATGATTTTGACATTGAGTAAGTTAAAGGGAAAAATAATGGTGTGGTTGATTGCTATCTATGAAGCCTTATTTATGTTATATGACTAATATATTTGTTGATTGGAAGACTTCTATGGCATAACACATTTGCTAATGATATTTTGGATGACAAACTACAAGATGACAAGTACAAAGTGATTGATGATCTAATCCTCTATAAAGATCAAGTATAACTTATTCTAGAGTCAAAAATGAAGAAGAAAATGTTGACAGCTTGTCATGACACATCATTCATTGATCACCCGGGATATTACAAGACATACAAGTAGGTAAAAGAGCATTTTTCATGCAAGGGGATCAAGCGTGATGTTTTCAAGCTTGTTGGAAAGTATTTGGCTTGTCAACAGAACAAAGTAGAACATGTATTTCCAATTGATTTGTTGGAGCTTTTTACCCATTCCAAATCAGAAATGGGAGAGCATCTCCATGGATTTTATCACGGATCTTCCAAAATTGCAAGGTAAGGATTTTATTTTTGTGGTAATAGATAGATTCACTAGGTATGCGCATTTGTTATGCTATATCTTTATAATATAAAGCTCTATAGGTGGCTGATTTGTTTTCTAGAGAGGTATTTAGATTACATGGACTGTCAAGGAATATTATGAGTGACAAGGACATCGGATTCATTTAATTTGTTTTGGCAAGAACTTTTTTGATTGACAAATGTAAAATTGACTCCAAGCTTAACTACCACCCTCAAACAAATTAACAAATCGAGATTGTGAACGAAGTATAAAAAAATATGTTACATGACAACAAACAACATGGATTAAGTGGCTTCATCTTGGGGGAGTATTGCTACAACTCCACTTATCATATGTCTATAGGTATGAATTCTTTCAAGGCAATGTATGGGTATGATGCATCATCATTCACATATTTGATTATTCCAAATAGCAGAGTTCCAAGAGCTAGAATGTCAAAGTCAATCTTCTAAATGCACTCAAGGAGAACCTACAATAAGCCTAAAACCAACAAAAGATGTATGTTGATAGCCACCACTTGAAGAAAACTTTCAAGGTTGGGGGATGGTTTTCTTGAGATTACAACCCTATAGACAATCTTCCCTCAAAGGGATTGATGTAGAAAAGCTCAAACCACAAAATTTATGGGTCTTACAAGATTATACAGAAAATAGAAGCTGCATATGAACTAAAACTTTCAAAAAACAACAAAATTCACAATGTTTTTCATGTGTCATGACTTCAAAGGGCTCTTGAACGACATGTCCCACCTTCAAAGTTGCCACCACTTGATGATGAAGATAAATTGATTTCAAAGCCCGAGGCTATCATTAATATGATATAACATATAAATAAATAAAAAATATAATATAATAATAATAATAAAGTCATCCTAAAGTACTTGGTGAAGTGGAAAAATCTTCCACTTGAGGATGCCACATGGAAAGGAGTGGAAATATTCAAGCATCCAAATCTGAAATTACTTGGAGGCAAAAGCAATTTTGGAGAGGGAGGATTGTCGTGTCCTCTCTTCCCTAAGGCCAACCTCAACAATATTTGCTAGAAAGTGTTCCTTTAACACTACCAATATATAATATTAAATAAAATTGCATATTCAAATCTTGGTGCTGGAATTTGGGCCCATGTGCCCTATCTCTAACACATACTTATAAGACTTTAGAAGGCTAGGGGAATTTGGGTCCATGTGCCCCATCTCTAACGTATTTATAAGACTTTAGACGGCTAGGGGATTCATGTAGAAAAAAATTGATATATATTGAGAGTTGTCTCCTAAGATTGAGCTTGTCGGGACACAAACTCTGACCTTATCATATCAATTTAACCTTCGAGATCACATAGTTCTGATAAAAAATCATTCTTGCACAGTATTGGTTCCTAAGTGTTGGCCACCATCCTTTGGAAATTGGAAGGAACCCTACATCGCTACAAGCTGCAAGCCACCTATTCAACCATTCTAGAGGTAATTGCCACTTGCGACAACCAAGGGCACTGGTGGTTGAAGCCTTCTAAAAGTGCATATAGGCCAGGTCAAGTTCTGAGTGGTTTCACTGTCTATGAAGGGCGAACAGTAATGATATTTAGGTCATACTACAAGTGATAGCCATTGGCAATCAGACTTAGGTATTGTTCGAGAGGCGTCTACCATTAGACCGCCCTGTATCCAACACAGTAACAAAGGCAATAAAGGCACCAAGGTTAGATCTCATTAACACTACCAAGACAGAGTGTGGCAGTAGACAGTAGGGAGGTTAAATCAAATATACAACAGCCCTATGAGCGAATTATTGTTGTGCCAACATAATTTGCCAAGTATTTGGTTTAGTAACTGTTCATAATTGAAAATCTATTTTGCAATCTATATGTATGCTTTCTATCATTGTGATGTGAATTATCCAGATGTGTGATTAACTGAATGTTCCAGCTTAAGATTAAATCAATATTTAATGATAAGATCCATGGATCCTTACATGATTGTTGGTTAAAACATATTGCTATGTCAACTGAAGTTTAAATCAGATCTTACTTATGGGTCATTTCAGAGAAGAAAAGCTAAAATAAAGAAGCAAGAAAGCCTTCTTCAAAAATAAATTCCCACAAATTATTTGCACTACATTAGCCCAACTTTGTATTTATAAACAACTCTTGTTATTGCAGAAGAATTAGTATAAAGTAAATCAATCTTTGATGTCTTCTTTGCAGCAGTTATAATAAAAAATAAAATTAAAAAACCAAGCAAGAAAAATTACAAAATGGTTACTCCGGTTATGCAAACTTCATTGACATGAACGACAACTTGGAAACTATATTGTAGACATGATCCAAGGAAATATCTAGGAAAGTGGATAAATATTTTTGTCAAAATCTTTACAATTTGAATTCAGTATGGGCAGTGAAACATCTGTTTAAACTTTTTGCAAAAAAGCATCAAATTATACACGTAGCTTATCTATATGATATTGAAATTGGTGAGAGGTCATTTGTTGACACTTTCCTCTCCTTCCAATTGATTGTAATGCCTCTTATTCCCACGTGTAGTACAAGATTTTCTTTTGAATTTTGATTTGATCACTTTCACCTAAACATTCTTTAATCACTGCACAGCCAAAAAGAACTCTGATTAATTTCCTCTAACAATAAAATTTATCTTCATTTTCTTCGAGACAAATGGATGCAAGAGCAGGTCGGTACACAGTTGACTTCATATTCCTAACTAGTACAAATATCTCTGACTTATTCCTCCACTTTGAGTGTTTCCATTGTTCTGCTCTCAGATGTCCTAGAATAGTCCCTTCACACATGGCTACAGCCAAAGCTGGAACACTATTAGAAGCAAGAAAAACACAAAATCAGTTTCTCTGAATTATAAATAAGATTCTATTCCAATCAGCGCCTTCATCTAAATGGAGTATACTATGCACCCTACCTTCCACGACAAGCACCTGTTGTCACAAAGCCTATTGGTATCCGCAAATTTTCTTGCCCACATTTTGAAAAAATGCCTCCACATTGCCCCATTTCTTTATTAGTTATCCACTGTTGATTGCATTCTGCATTCCTCAAAGTAGGCGGAATGTCAAGCCCTTGCCATCCTCGAGATCTGTGTTATCACAGATAATCATTCAGCCACATATACATCATTCTTGGAGTGACAAAGCAAAGAAAAAGCTTATATGATGGTCCATAAGTAATTTGCTTAAAATATCAATGGTTGATAGCTAACCTGATATTGAAATAAACCATCTCATCACTTATTTGGTAGGGAGAAAAAAGAATTGGAGGGTCAAACAATAACAACAAAATAACAACAATGCTTCAGCAATGTACATACTTGGAGCACCACAAGGAAAAGTCATTCTCAATTGGTGCACATACGACAGCACCTTCCTCAAAAACGCCTTTTCCTGGGGCATAAAGGAGAACTTTCAAAAAGCAAGGTTCACGTTCAAGAATTATATTATTTACACCTTTCAATCTCCAGCAAACTCTTCCTTCATCCATTAAGTGAGAATAATCTTTCTTTCGACTACTATGAGCGTCTGGAAATAGGAGGAGGTGAAGACCACCAACTCTTCTCAAATGCTGCTTCAATATCGTTGATGTCCTGGCTATAAGACCAGGAAAAATAAATTTGGTCTCCTGTATTGAGGAAAAATCCTGGCTACCTAAATCTTCTTTATTTATGACCTCTGGAATTTTGAACTTGTCTCGTAGAGAATCCACTAAGTGAAGTCTCTGTCCTTCCACTAATTCAGTTTTGTCACTCTCTTGTTTAGTAATATCTGCTAGCAGGTCCGCTCTTCCATTGTATGCTCTTTTTAAATACTTTTGTATACAATTCCATGGTGGAGGAAGTAAAATTGAGGGGGGTCTCTTAGAAGGTGGCCTACTAGCAATCATCTCTTTATATGCTGCAGTTTCTTCATTCATATAGTCACAGTATGCTTTGCAGTCAGGAAAGTCATATGGAAATGACGATAATCCTGCCTACACATAAGTCACCAATCAACCATCAATAAGAAAACATTCACCACAGAATTAAAAACCACCAACTAACCAGCAAGAAGAAAATATAAATATCAGAATCCTAGTACGAACTACTGAGACCTTAGTTGACTAGGCATTCAGTAACTGGATGTCAATTAACAATATAAATAAAACATATAAATTTTGAATGTGATTATCCTAAACTCACATCACTTGACAACCACCGCCGCTCCCGCAATCCAATTGCTCGAGCCCCTCCAAGGACAAGAGGAATCCAAAAGGCTCGAACCCAGCTTACTGGAAGAATAATGGACCATCTAACAAGATGCATAAGATAAGTATAGATAGTTTGCACTAACAATACTAAGAATGAATATGTAAAAACATCACCTAGAACTATAAAAGTTAAGCTAAATAATTCAATATATAGAAACACTAAGTGTGCTTTATCTTAATATAGATTATCATTAAATTGAACTGATCATCGAAGTCCTGAAATCCTTGCTGTAAGAGCATGGTTATTTAAATGGAGTATCCAGTGACTTTATCCCGTTTGCTAAAACATGGAAAAACCTATGTTCCACGGCGTTTCCAGGACGGGGACAACAAGGGACGGCAAGGGACACGTTTTGGGGATGGCAATCCGAGGGCCATTTTTTGGAGACGGCAGGGGGACAGCAATATACATGATATATATATATATATATAGAGAGAGAGAGAGAGAGTCAAATTTCTACAAGTTAATGAACACCAATATAATAGCAGCAATATAACATGACAATGTTATAATGAAGTTGGATGATGTCTCTAGCAGCCTGCATGCCAACCACATTCCAAAATGAAATTGTTTGTTTGTACTTCTCACACAATAACACACTGTACCAGACAACGGAAAATGCACCTTTAATCTATTTTGCAATTGACAGTAATAACTGACTCTAATACCATATCAAGAATTTTGAAGTTTGCTGTTTTTTTGAACAAAGAAATATTGAAATAGAGAAATCCAAATTATTTCTGTTAATATTTACTGTTATATAACTTATATCATTACCTATGAATCTGAATCATGGTATATCTATTGCTGTTATTCTACAGTTGTTGCTGTCACTGCTGTCATGATTAATTTAATTGTTGTCATACTGCTGTTATAGTGTTGTCATGATATTTTTATTGCTGCTGTTAAAATGCTGTCATATTACACTGCTGTTATAACACTGTTATGATGCTGTCATGATATATTTAATAGTCTTTTTAATGTTGTGAATGATTTTCTTTTAACATTATTAAAAACTGCTTTTCGACAAGGGACGTCTGGCCATCCCCAGGACAGTTAAGGGCCATCCCCAGGACAGTTAAGGGCCATCCCTGACCACCTTGGGGATGGCCAGGCGTCCCCTATGTGTTTCCTGCTGTCCCCAATTTTAGAGACGTGTTTCAGGACGTTTCCGCATTTTCTCAATTTGGGGGGGATGGCTAGGGTATGCCTCCTCACGTCCCCCCATCCCCAAAATGCCTCAGGGAACGGGGACTGGGGTTTTAGGGGTGAGGATGCGTGCCTGTGTAACATAGGGAAAAGCAAAGCATGGAAGAATCATCTTGTGCCATACAACAAAATCAGAATATTTTGACTCCATGCTTGGTACCAAAATGTATGTATAGAACAGCTAATACCAAGTTAGAAAAGTGTAAAATATCATTTAAATGATATGAAAATTCAAAAAAAATCTTTTTAGTATGTCAAACACCTCTGATCAATTACAATATTTCCTTAAAGATTGATAGAAGAGAGAAAAGGCTATCTGACAGTCCACAGACCCTTTTTAAAAGAAGGTCCCACATGCCACTTAAAGCATTAAGGTACTAAATTTATTTTGCTTTAAATCCTCCCCTACCTATGTTTTGGACGAAAAATTCAAACTCCCCACATATAATTTTACACTGAATAGTTTATCATCCATGTATATAACTCCCATAGGCTCTTGGAGCCCTTGATATAGCTTTTATTGCCACAGAAAACAATTTGGCAGAACAGTGCCCTTAATTCATTCAAACATTTAGTGATTGTAACAATGAAAAACTATAATATATCATTATTAAATATCCCTCCTGTTTCAGTTTTCAAAAAGCATAATTAATTAAATCAAATTATTTCACATGAAATGTTCTCTTCCTTGCATTATAATGATAGTGGTAAGTCGATACATAAAAAAAATATTCAAGTTGTTTTTAAATAAAGGCCTTCTGCTGCTCCTGCATGTCACTGCCCCGATTCTAGGGCATCAGCCTCTCTCCACTTCAGATCGGGCTATCTACTTTTGGCAAATTAACAGAATTTTATCACCAATGGATCAGGGCAGGGCAACTCAATTGCTCTGCCAAAACATTCGAGGCAATCTTTTGTAGATTTCTCTTCATGTCTCAAACAGATTAAATTTTTTTGACTTCCTGTATTCTAATTGATTGCTCTTTGAACTCCTCTACTGGAGTTATCGTGGATTCCAAGGCAGTTGAGCATAATAAACCGAATACAGAAACACAGCCGATACAGACTTTACCTCTGAGCAGATTTAAACAATGGTTTTTGATGAAAAGGTAGCTGAGAAGGAAGAGAGGCTGAAGCGAGATATTCTAATCTGCAAATTTCATATTTTTTTGCCTAGTCTTGCAATTTATTTGAGTGCAAAAAGCTGGTTCCTAGTAATATGTAGATCTCCTTCGGATCAAAAAGCCTTGCTTAAGGGAGACCCATTGTTCTGGGATAGCCAAGTTTCAAGATTTCAATTCTCATCAAGTCCTTCCCTATTTGTCCAATTTGGGTAAGGCTTTTGAACCTTCATCTTCAGTTTTGATCTATTACATATCTATCTTCTAGACAATTTTTTTGAGGGAAGCTAATTTCTGTCCCAGATATGAACCAAATGTAACAACATTTCACTTTTGCAAAAATTCTTGTTGCTTTCAATTCATTGAAAATTTTGCCAAAATAAATTTGTGTAAAAGTTGGTGATAGAATTTGGAAGCACCGGATTACTTATGAAGGAATTGCCTTTTGATGCAAATCAAAATGGTGTTCTACTACATGCCACTTGGCTGCCAAGTGTCCAAAGACTTCTCATTTGGTTCATTGTCAAGCCTCCCCTAAAGGCAAGGTACTTGATGGAAAGGACTAACCATGACACCAAGTGATTAATTCTGATTGTGATTAGGATGATCTCTCTGGCATCTTTGCATTGTTAGATTAAGTAAAAAGCTAGAAATTATCCAAGACATAGTGCAATGATAATCACACAAACTCCATTTGACAAATGATCTAAAGATCAAAATAGCAGAAAAGAGAGTGTTTCAAGAATGATAGAGCATGCAAATACTCATGAGACAAATAATAGCTCAAAGCAAGAATGCATAACTAAAAGCACACAATGACATGATACAAACATGCAATGTGCATACATATAGATAACGAAACAAATACAACCAATAGAAGTAACTCCAAGTACCAAAAATAGGCAGGAGCTACTCACATAAAAGATGCCATCTACTCTCATTATGACCCACTCCTAACAACCTAAGCAAACTAAACAAAAATATATAGGAAAAATATATAAACCCAAATAAAAGAAAATCAAAACTTACATAAACACCCCCCCTTGAATGCAACTTAGGTAGGTAAAATGATAGGTCTCAACAAATGAAGCCTGATGAACTACCCATGTACATAGGAATCCACCCCCACAGAGAAGAAGCCCCATCTCCCCATGAAAAGAGAAATAGCCTGCTCAAAAAGTAGCCTCCTAAACCACCAACAAAACTTGTAAATGAAGAAACTTGCTTTCTATAAAGGGTTTGTTGAAGATGTTGGCATATATTATGTAATTAGGCAATATTGGAGATCAATGACCTATCCAAGAATAAGCTATTTGATATAGTGCATATGAACCTACTTCCATGAAAATTGAGTAGCACTCTAGCTCTCACAAAATATGACAGATGGTCATTCAAACTAGAAACCAAACTCAACGAGAATGTGTTGAAGCTAAATGGCCTCAATAGTGGCATTTAGAACCCCTCCATACTCAACCTTAAGGAAGATAGAACACATGTTGCTTCTTGCTTGACCAACATATAGGACCAAAACCAAGTGCTCCTAAAGTGAACTTGCGAACCTGAGAATCTCCTACCCAATCTAAATTAGTATACTCAACCATGTCAATATCAATACCTATTGCATAATAAATCCCATAACTATGAGTACCATGTATGTAGTGGAGAATCCACTTGGCTGCCTTTCAATGCAACTCATGGAGATCCTACATAAACCAAAAGACCATGCCAACAAAAAAAAGAAATATTGGATTGGAAGTTAGATATATGAGACTGCCAACAAGCTATCAATACAAAGTAGCATCAACCTATGGTGAAGAACATTGTGCCTCAAGTTAACTCTAGAAAGAACGAGAGTCAAAGCAAGCTTGTAATCAACCATGTGGAATCATAAGAGCGAGTCACATGCATACTTGGATCGTGCAATACTAATCCCAAAAGCAAACTGAGATATCTCAATCCCAAGAAAATAAAGCAGCAAACCCAAGTTAGTTATAGAAAACCTATCATGAAGGATAGTTTTCACTGCTGCAATAAAGAATGAAAAACTCCCTATGATTTGTAAGTAATCAACATACAAAATCAAAAGTAGGAGAGAATCATCTTGTTGCAAGATGTAGGCATTCAAATCAAAATGCCATTTAGAGAACCCAACTGTGCAAAGTAAGGAATCCATCTTGACATACCATTAGAGTTCCTTAGGCTTGTCAAATTTTGAAGAGGTCTCAAATGCTACTTTGGAAGTAGTAACAATTTCTAGTTCTTTCTCTCCTTATGTTTTTGTGTTTTTCCCTTGTTGATTACATAGCACCCATATGAGTGAAGCTTATCTTGCTCCATGGTGAGAGAGGTAGTAAGATCATCAAGAGATGGCATAGATCATGCATCCCTAATACCACCATTAGTGGCATGGAATGTAGAAACAAAAATTGAGTAATCTAGATCAATTTTAGAGAGCTAAGGATCAACCAAGTGCCTTCTTTTACAATCCCACATAATTTAACTACAATCTCAAAGATTGAACTTAGTGAATAAGTCTTGATTAGTCTCAAAACTGCTAGGGCTCAAACCAATGCGCTCATTCTCTAACTAATGACCTCTCAAAGCAGTCTATTGCCCAAACAAATTAGCCAAAGTTTTCCAAATCTAATTGGGTGAAGTCAATGTGAAAGAGTAGGTGAGGAGATACACAAAAAAAAACCATAAGCCTCATCACATTGGTTATTCCATTTAATTTTCTCTACATCTGGAGTAGGCTCTACCTATATACACTAAGTTACCAGCTCGTTGGCAGAAGACCCCGGGTCCCAGTTTGGTCCAACTTTGGTTCGGGGTTCAGGTCTAGTCCCCTATGGGTTTGGACAAGGTCCAACTTGGACGAACCTAGGCAAAATTTCGGCTTGTCACACCTGAAGCCGACGAATTTCAGCTTATTTTAAGTTTTTGGACTTATTTTTTACAAGGCAGCACTTCGCAGACTCTTCACTAATCATGACAGACATGATGCAATGAAGGCTAAGTTCATGGGTTTTGCATGCTCCAACGATTGTGATCTTGATGCTCTTTGGGATAAGAATATGGTCAATGCTCATAGTTGATGGTACTTCCATGGCCAATCATACATGTACCTACAACCTCTTGCAATCAAAATTTTATCGCAAGTTTTATAAAAAAATCTTCTTTTAATTTTTATTTTTTAATTTAAATTTTGTAACTCTTAATTCTTTGATTTGGTCTTAATAGGTTGCTAGCTTATCTTCATCTAAGAGGAATTGGAGCATACACTCCATCCACTCAACAAAGCGCAATAGACTACAATCAAAAAAGGCAGAGGGCTTGGTGTATGTGCATTCAAACTTGGGGCTCCTTACACACAAACAAAGTGGATACAAAGAAGGGGACTCAAGGAAGTGGATATCGAGCCAGAGCAAATTGACTTGGATGCTTCCACTTCCCACTTTGCTGCACTTGAAGTTACGATGACTATGAGCCAACTAGTGTGCATGAGAGTGCTAGTGCCAATGCTAGTGTTAGTGGTAGTGTAAGTGCCAGTGGCACTATTTGTGATTCTTCTAATTTACCGCTACATACATCATCTAATATGGATGGTGGTGATGATATTTGATCAATGATGGCTGATTGTTGACACTTGGACATTATTAATTTTTAACTTTAATCTATATCATGACATTTGAGTTTGACTAATATTTAACTATTAATATGGAGGTGTATTTTGAACTTAATTACTGCTGCAAATATGTATATATTTCTGATTTTTATATGCTTTTGTATCAACAAACCCAACCCCCAAAAAGAATTTGACCGTACCCGTGAACACCGAACCCTCGAACCTGAACCGGTAACTTAGCTGGTAACTTATGCAAAACAGCAAAAAGGACAGAATATATGAATGACCATTATGACATAGATGGAGAATCATTATATATTAGTCAGAAGAATTTAAAAATGGAATCTATTAGTAAGGGTAATCTTGCCTATGAAATTTTATATTGGATAGGATATATGTTAGTATAGAAGTAAGGCACCGTACTGACTAAAGAATCACCTTGTGGAAGACAAACTCTAAGGTCAGTTAGAGGATTTGCAAATTGATTATCACTGTGGTTCATGCAAAAGGAAGAAATCAACAAAGAGGGTAAATGGTGTTGTAGAGAGGTTGTGGTGTTGTAGAGAGGTTGCACAAGTGCATATTTGGTCCAAACTCTAATGCATATAAGGTGCCAAATAGTCATGATTTAGAAGGTAGGTAGCCATCTGCATGATCATATTGAATAATAGTTTCAATCCTACATTAACAACACCAATTTCAGAACACTCTTTATAGCTGTTACAGTCTTAATTGTGTACATCAGGATTAAATTGCCCTAACAGACATATTAGGTATCTCCAACACCAGCTTTGCCAGGGTTTGACTTAACAGACCTATTAAATTAAGTGATTCCATGCCACAGTGAGGGATGCCAAAATTGAGAGGGATGAATCTAAATTTTAGTGAATGATACCAATATTCAAATTGCCAAATTTTCAATGAAATCTTGCTTGGATTAATTAACATAGTAGGCTCTGGATGATGTAGTACTTCAGCCATTTCATCACCCACATTAGATTGAAAGGAGATTCTAGAGCCTTTCTTGGTGAAAAATGGCATCGTTCTAGAAAATGCCATATGAAATCATGGTCCAGATGTAACTGGGTAAATGAAAAACATATCGTCATGAAGGCCAAGACGTAAGTTGATTATTTTGTGTTAATAAGAGCCTGCCAAATTAGTTGTTAGTATTGAAAGGAAATCAAAAGACGAGATAAAACTTTGCAAATTGATGCAACAAATATACCATGCATATGTTCCTGCTGATCCTTTTCTCATATGTGAATGCTTTAATAACCCACAAGAAGGCTGTTTAAAGTTTCTCTCCAAGCACCTGTCCACACAAGCTTAGTATAACTATATCTAAATAGGTTTTTCTGACTTTATGTCCGATATTCATTTCTATCCCAGTCAAAAACCTCTGGCTAGATAGCATTTAGCTAGTGCATCAAAATCCTAATATTCTTTATTGGTGACAAGAACTTGAAGTGTGTTTCTTTAGCATCAAACACAGCTAAAGAGAATTGAATAAGATCTGTAGAGTTGGCCCGATGGCATAGTTGTCCAACATCAGAGTTAGTGAAGATCAGAGTTTTAAAGTAGCTGACAGACAACAGCAGAGGTGATAGAATTTGGATCCAAGAGGCAAAACATGTCAGCATTCAGGAGGCGCTCAAATGTGTTTTGGGTGATTGTGGAGTTATAATGACCAGATAAAGTTTCAGGCTCGGTTTCAAATCAGTTACATGATTGGTTGGGAGATCAATTACTTCAGAAGATATAATCAATGTACAAGAGAGGTCATAAGATCAACTGTCTCAGAAGTGCAAGCAACACACAGGAAACGTAAAAAGACAAACAACATCCTTTTTGAAACCAGTTGAACTTGTAAGAGAAAGAATAGTGTTCAGGATAGAAACTTTATGGATTTTTCATTTAGGATCAGAGACGGGCAGAATGCCTGTGTTAACGATTGTTTCCAACATGAACTCACGTTTGTTCTTATGAATGTCTGTTTCCAATCATCAAACATTACTAATATTTCTGTACCTTGAAAAATTCCCACATAATGAACCTGTGTCAAACTTCTTGTGAGCATGTTGTGACAATTTTCTCAAATTTTGAATGTTATGTCAACTTATGTTTTCAAGAAAGTATTCTGCTTCAGATGACAGTTCTTTGAAGAATGAAAGCATCATTCCATAGTTAAAAAGTTCCACTACATATGTTTATAGTTTGTTTTTCTCAAAATCCTCATTGTGAATTACTTGTAGCACAAGTTATTCATTACAGAACAATACGAAGCAAAGAATTATTTAGACAAGAGAGGAAAAGGAAGATATTTCCAGAGAACTTGGCCACAATTAGAACATTTCTTTGGAACAATGAAAGCAACAATGTCCTGTTCAAAGTTTTTGTCTGACATTAGAGCATTTTCTTTGGAATAATGAAAGCAAAAAAGTTCTGTTCAAAGTTTTTGTCTGAAGGGTTCATAAATAACTGTCCCAAAGATCTTCATAAAGATTCGTCAACAACATAGGATGTTCATCATGTGCCTTGTAAGTTCCTAACACAAGCTGAGTAAGAATGTTCATTGTAGTTATCTTCTCATCATGATCACCTGAAAAAGGGGGCAATAAATGGAGACAGCTAAAGCGCTACAAAAAGGTTTGATGAATAAGTTTACAAAGCAACATAATAAAGGAAAGCTGGTAATAGTACTATGTCAATGCACATACATAATCATTGGGTATGCAAAACAAACAAAAGAAATTGATCTCCCTAAGAGTAGAAATTCAGACGTTACCATATACCACTTCTGAGCATAGAAGCATTAATCTGCAAAAAATCGCGATTAATTGCGATTTTATTAAAATTGGCAGGTGGGATGATTTTCTCCCCGATTTTTTGTAAAAATCGTTGACCGGAATGGTCAGCGAAAAGAATCACGATTTTTTAGGGTATTTCGCTGATTGCAGTTTTCACAGTTTTCTCTGATTTCCATCAGATTTCTTTGTGATTTTTGAGGGTTTATACTCACGATTACTTGTAAAATAATTCTGCACAATTTCCTATGAAGTTTTTCACGACTTTTGTCTAGTAGTTTGGGTGATTTTCGTTAGGGTTTTTTCTGGTATATCAAATTGATTCGCACTAAGCAGCAGAAGCTGGAATTAATCAATTGGTGCTTAGGGTAGAGGGTGATCCCGATATTAAATTTCCGAGATAATTCAAGGTGCTGAAATGGACAAAGTCTCACCCACGGTGGATTGATAGGGGTATTTGTGCTGTTGTTTCCCATCGTTTCCAGGTGTTTGGAGAAGGCTATTCGTAACCGTGATTCCCCCCACAACTAAAATTCCCCCCTATTCCCATACCCTTTTTCTGCAACTTCAATTTGTTTTTAAATTTTGTTATCATTTTTTTTAATTCATAAAAAGAATCTTATAACTATAGGTATTAGGTAGTATAGGTACTATAATATAATATTATAATAATAATTTTTATAATATGATATAATTATTATATTATTGTATTATAGTTATATTATTATTAATATCATAGTTTACATACTCGGAATCGGAGAGTACTCGGCAAGCCCAAAAATTTTGACTTGGCAAATACTCGGCAACTTAAAAAGTAGCAAAATTTCTTATAAAAAATATATAATAATTATTAACTATTAATTATAATAATTTTATATATGTATTTAATAGTTTTATTAAAGAATATAATATATAATAATAATTAGTATAATTATATTATTTATTATTTATTTTTTATTATATAAAAATTTAAAATATACATTATAAATTAATTAGGCTAATATATACTTAACTACTGATGTCATAATGTTAAAATCCAAATGTGCTCATTTGTATTATATAAAAAATATAATAATTATTAATTATTAATTATTAATTAAATAATTTTATATATGTATTTAATAGTTTTGTTAAAAAAATATAATATATAATAATAATAAGTAATACAATTATATTATTTATAATTTAGTTTTTGTTATATAAAATATTCATTATATATTAATTATGGTAAAACCTAAATGTGCTCATTATTAGGATCGTGGCCGTAATTTTCATTATAATAAACATACTCTATAACCTCATCAAAACCTTACTTTCAAGCTGTAGCTCGCCAAATTGGAGAAGTGAAAAGTCAATACCAGCGATGAAGTGTTTGGAGGAGCGGAAAACAATAGCTACGGGGAAAGCAAGCGAAAAACAGCCGAAATCGCATGGAAAAATGCAGAAAAAATGCAAAAAATGCGAAAAAAAAAGGCGGAAAAAATCCACTATAGCATTTGGCAAGTAAAGACAGAAATTAATCGTTTTGCTTGGAATCTGGCGATTAATCGCCCACTCGGAGATTAATCGGCGATTATGTAATCTATGATTATATATATATATATATATATATATATATATATATATATATATATATATATATATATATATATTATAGTATTATTATATTAATATAATATAATTATATAATAACAACCATATATGGTGAAGGAGCGAAAAATTGCAGAGATGCGAATATCGCCAGTGGGGCGAAGTCCTAATACGGTGGAGCGATCTACCAAAGGAAAGGCAGATATTGGTGAAAAGCAGGGCGTGGCTGGCAGGAGGGGAACTCAATGCGAGGTAGCTTGCCATCGATCCTTTGTGACTATCAACATTTCTGAAGAAGTCCTTGAGGATGTGTCAATGCCGGAGGATTTGGCGATAATTTGTAGGGTGGTCAGGCCACGATGTGATCAAAACACCATCAGATCTTGGATCGATGAGAATTGGAAGGAGGCGGAGATCGTCAAATTCCTCCCCAAGGGTTTTTTTGTCACAATCTTCCTATCTCAGAAGGCACAAGAGGATATACTCGAAGGTGGTCTATGGAAATTAGGTGATTCCCCTTTGTATATGCAAAAATGGTGCCCCAATTTTAATCCTGTAAAGCACGATCCGTATGACAATCCGGTATGGATCCAGATGTATAATTTGCCATTTGAATATTGGGCGGAGGAAAGTTTGGTGAAAATTGGAAGATCATTGGGTACTTTGGTTGATGCGGATATGAAGATCATTGAGGGCGATTCTTATATCTATGCCCATCTTAAGATTGCGCCTGTAAGAAAAATTCCCAAGGAGATTCTACTGTGTGTGGGGGGTGAGCACTAGGTGCAGCAGGTGGAGGTAGAGGAGGAAAAATTTATGGCACCAGGTGTAGAGGGAGGGACCATAATGTGGACAAATGTCGAAGAAAACCAAGAACAAAAATGGCTTGGAGACGAAAGAAGGATTCAAGAGTGGAGTCATCTCTAGGCGATTGGGCCTCGGTTCATAAGACGACTACATCTTCTCCGGTGGAATCTTCGATCCCTGATGCGGCTGCTCCTTGCTTGGCTTTGGTTCTATATCAGCCCACGGGATTGGAGGCCTCAAGCGAGATTCGTGTTGATCGAGTGGATTCTGATCGGACTTTGTTTGATGGGTGCTTGGTGATGAGAGCTCTGGACGAGATAGAGAACGAGGTGGTCATGGGGGAGGAGTCCTCGGATTGTGAGGAGGATTTTACTACGGAAGATGAATTGGACATAATCGAGCCTAGAAGCATAAGCCAATCAGCGGCTAGGGTCCTGGATAGAGCAAAGAAAGGCCACGGTAGAAATTCCAATACGCAGAAGAGGGAGGAAGAGGCCAGGGAGAAAGGTCTCTGGAGCATCAAGGTCTTTTTGACATCCAAGGGAGTTGAGGCCTCCCTTGGACAGCAATGAGGATTCTAACATGGAATGTCAGGGGCCTATTGGCCCTTGACAAGCGACGCTTGATTAAGCGTCATCTAGATAAGACAAAGGCAGACATCATTCTTCTTCAGGAGACAAAAATCTCTACTCTGGAAGGGGAAAAATTCACTAATTGTTGTAAACCAAGAAAAGATGTTTTTTGTGGTGTGACTGGTTCGGCGGGGGGTTTGGGGATTTTATGGTCCTAGAACATAGTGGACATCAATCTCATCGAGAAAAGTTCGAATTGGATTCTCAGATGGGCAAAATGCAAGCTAGTGAATCTAGAATTTCCAGTTTTTAATGTTTATTGGCCAATTGGGACTGAGGACAAATTGAAGGTGTGGAAAGAGATTTTGGCTCGGGTTGATCAAGTGACCAAGGATCTGATCATTCTAGAGGGGGGCTTCAAATGCTATTCTGGATCTAAAAGAGAAAAGTGGTGATTTGCAAAAGGTGAACAGAGTGATGCTCGACTTCGGGGAATTCATCTCTGACTTATCAATGGTGGATTGTGAGCCCAAGAATGGAGTTTATACCTAGACGAACATGAGGTTGGATTTCACCAACATTGCGGAAAGGCTCGATTGATTCCTCGTAGGCTTGGGTTGGTGGGGAGATGCTTTCAGGTTCAGTGCCAGCATTGTTCCAATTTCCGTTTCAGATCATTTCTCGGTATTGTTGGACTTGGCATTGAGCAAAAAACCGGCAAAGGGTTATTTCAAATTTGAATCGATGTGGTGGCGTGATCAGGATTTGCTAAAGTATTTGGAAGGGTGGTGGGGAGAGAGGCTATGTATTGGCGATTCGGTGAACTTTCGGTTGGTCAAAAGACTAGGTTTTATAAAAGAGAAACTCAAAGAATGGAACAGGACAAAATTCAAAGACATTTTCTCCGAAAAGGCGATTGTGAAGGCGGAATTGGAACAATTAAATGAGCATGTCATCCAATTCGGAATAATGACTGAGAAAGAGTATGATCAGGAAAAGGAATTAAAGCGTAAACACTCAGAGTTACTTGCCAGGGAGGAGATATTTTGGAGGGAAAAGGCCTGGGAAAATTGGTTAAAAGACGGAGATGCGAACACGAAATTCTTTCATGCGGCCATTCATGTTCGGCGGGTGTATAACAGGATAGAAAATATAAGGTTGGCAGATGGTAGTGCGGTGAGTGACAAGGACAATGTGGAATTGGAGGCGGTAAGATTTTTCATGGCTCTATTGGATGTCGAGAACGATGTTGTATCAAGGGATGACGAATTACTGGACTGCATTCCAAATTTGGTGAGTTTGGCAAACAATGATATGCTTGTGGCACCAATCACCTTGGAGGAGGTTCGGGTGGCAGTTTTCAGTTTGAATCCTGACAAGGCACCGGGGCCGGATGGGCTGCCGACTAAGTTCTTTCAAAAGTGTTGGAAGTTTGTTGGTACAAATATATGGAGGTTTGTGGAGGACTTCATGAAAAATATGAAATTTGTCAAGGACATCAATAAAACTATAATCGCATTAATTCCAGAGAAACCTGTTTGCATTTATTTTGTGGGCTACCGATCGATATCGTTATGCAATACAATAAACAAAATTCTGACAAAGGCGATGGCCAATAGATTGAAGAAGGTAATGGGCTCGATTATAAGCAAAGAACAAAATGGGTTCCCCCCCAGCAGGGAAATAATTGACAGCATAATCACTACTACCAAAACGCTACACACAATCTCAAGTGAAAGGATAAAAGGAATGTTGATCAAGTTGGACGTGAGCAAGGCATATGATCGGGTGAATTGGTCTTTTCTTCTCGAAGTATTGAAGAGATTCGGATTTTCACACGACTGGAGGGAAATGGTAAGGATGTGCATTTCCTCTCCCCGTTATTCCGTTTCTATTAATGGCTCTCTTTGTGGATTTTTTAGTGCCTCTAATGGGCTCTATCAGGGAGATCCACTCTCGCCCTTTTTGTTTGTTATTATGGCGGAGACGCTGGGTAGGCACATCAGACAACGAAGGATTGCTGGTAGGTGGAAAGGAATTCGAGTGGCTGAGAACATGGAGAGCATCACACATACGCAATTCGTTGATGATACGATGCTCTTTGGAGAGGTGACAATTTGGGAGGCCGAAGCCATTAAAGGTGCACTAGACAAGTACATTGGAATGTCGGGACAGATATTAAACAAGGACAAATCCAAGATATATTTCCTTAATACAAAGAAGCCTTTGCAAAAACAAATTTCTAAAGTGTTGGATTTTCGATAGGAAGTCTTCCGACGAAGCACTTGGGTGTCTCGTTGTTTCAGGGGGCGTGCAAGTCTGCACTTTGGGAAGATTTGTTAAGCCAATGTAGGAACAAATCGAAGTCTTGGAAAACAAAATGGCTATCGTTCGCAGGAAGAATTCAGATAATTCGTTCGGTATTGTTCGCAACTTCGCCGTACCCATTTATGCAATGTCATGTTTCAAGTTCCCAAACAAAACATTGGAGACCTTGGAAGGTTTCTTGAAGAAATTCTTGTGGGAGGGGGCGAAGGAGGTGAAAAAGATTCCTTTAATTCAATGGGAGGTTGCTTGTTGTTTGAAAGAAGATGGGGGGCCAGACTAAGAAGGATGGAGCCTTTGAACTTGGCTTTGGGCGCTAAGTTAAGCTGGAAACTTTATAGGGAACCTAATAGACTCTGGTGCAAAATTATTCAGAATAAGTATTTGGATAGCCTAGAACCACTGCGGATCATGATAATGGCAAATTCGGCCGGAGGCTCGGCTATATGGAAATTCATCTGGGAGAGTAGGCGTTTAATAACAAAACATCTTTCATGGAGGATCGGGGATGGGAGTTCGGCGAAATTTTGGATCGATTCCTAGAACGGCCTGGAATCATTGGTTTCGAAATTTGGCGCAAAAGACTAAATTAACCGTGCAGTTGAAGTGTATGGCTGCAAGGTGGCGAACTACGTCATTCGTTTGCAGGATGTTGGCGGGGACTGCTTCGGGTGGGTTGACTTTGGTGACGCGCACATTCCGGCTGATGACCTTTTTTGTCTCCAGGAGCTTGGCAAGAGAAGAATTCTATTAACCCCGGAAGCGGATGAATTGTCTGGTGTGGCTCAAAGTCTAGTGAGTATTCGGTCAGGATGGGTTACGATATTCAATGAGCAACAAGGGTGGTGGGTGATTGGCCTTTGAAATTGTGTTGGAACTCTAGGTTGCTCCCTAAGGCAGGGGCCTTTTTATGGTCAGCCCTGCACAAAAAAAAATTAACTGGTGATCGGTTGGTCAAGTTCGGGATTCAAGGTCCGTCCATATGCCCTTTCTGCCAAGTAGATGGGGAGTGGGCTGATCACATTCTTTTATCCTGACCATATGCTTCAGAATGCTAGGACTGGTTACAAGGGTCGTTGGGTTGGAGTGCTCCCAGGCAACAAGATTTGAAGAAGTTCTTATCTAGTTGGCTTGTTCGATCGAGGAAGGAGCTCTGGAATGAGGTATGGTTGATGGTGCCCTCTTTGGTGGTATGGCATTTGTGGAAAGAATGCAACCGAAGGATTTTTAACAAACAATCAATGTCTCTGAGTGAGCTCATAAGGAAATTGGAACAAAGTATATGTGAGCTCGCTAATGCTAAATGCATTGTCAAACAGGCAACGGCGTTTTCATCATGGGACAACAAATTAAAAAAGAAATGGGACTCACTTCATTCTCCTTCCATGAGCGCATCAAATGAGTCAAAGCTAAGAAAGATGGTTTGATGGATCACTCCTCGGCCAGGGCATGTCAAGTTAAATTTTGACAAGGCTGCCTGGGGTAACCCGAGGCCGGCTGGGGCTGCGGTGGTCATTCGTGACAAGGATGGTTTGTGCATATGGGCAATGGCGATTAAGCTGGGGGTGACTACTAACAATGTAG
Source organism: Sequoiadendron giganteum (assembly GCA_007115665.2). Lineage (NCBI taxonomy): Eukaryota > Viridiplantae > Streptophyta > Pinopsida > Cupressales > Cupressaceae > Sequoiadendron > Sequoiadendron giganteum. The sequence goes on from CM021102.1 coordinate 350,719,670, forward strand.
CGGAGATGGAGGCACTGGCTTCAGGCCTCTTATTGTGTTTGGAGAAGGATTTGCAGGTGATCGATGTTGAGGGGGACTCCATGCTATGCGTCAAGGTGGTGTGGAAGAAAAAGGTGGTAAATTGGAAATTGAAAGGCGGTCTTGCGGAGGTTTACCGCGTCCTTGAGTTGATGGAGGACTTCTTTATACAACATATTTATAGGTAGGCTAACAAAGTAGTTGACATGTTAGCCAATCGAGGGATCGACATGGATGCCAAGCTAGAGTTATTTGACAGTCAGGCTCTTCCTAGGTGCCTGGCGGAGGTGGTCAGTGAAGACATGATGATAGGCTAACAAGCCCGTGTTGGTTCAGCTTTCAAGGGGTGCGGAATTGATTGATGGCGGCGTTGGTCCTTGTTGGGGGGTCATGTTGGCATGGTTGGTGCCATTTGGGGGCTTCTGGTTGGTGGGGAGGTCGTTTCACAGTTTGCTTAGGGCAAGGGACGATTTTTTGAATCCATTTTTGGTTTCTCACTGAATGATGGTTGTCAAGGACTGCCTTTATCTTCGAGGGTTGATGGATTGGTTAGTGAAGGCGAATATGGCTGCGTATTTCAGTGTGGTTTGCAGGTGCTTGGGCGGAGTCGAGGAGAGGGAAACCATTAATGAACAAATCCGATTCTTGTTCCCCAAGGCACAAGAGAAGGAAGTAGAAGCGATCAAAAAATTTGTAGGCGACGACTTCTGGAGTGGGCCTCACACCCACGGTGGTCAGATTTTGGAAAGGTTCTTCACCAATTATGTGCAAGTGCCAGGTGCTAGTCTATGGGGGGTGCGTGCTGCTCTCAGATATGGGAGAGATGAGACATACCTGGTTGTGTGTGATGCTATTGATCAAGTGCCTTTAGAACCTAAGGACGCTCTTGTAGTTGGTATCCTAGGTCTCAACCAGGACAAGAAGAAACAAAAGCTTCATAAGGCCTGGAAACTTTTCAAGAAAGAAGTTGAAAAGCAAAATAAGATAAGCAATTTCATGCAATTTATGGATGCCAATCTGGGTTTGATGAAAGAAAATGTAATTGCTAGGCTGGTAGATGTGGCCGATGGTGTTGGCTACTTGTATCATTGAGGCCATATGGCATATGTATCCTTTTTTTTTCGAATCAATAGAGGGAGTTGCCCCCTTTGGCAGCACTTACCTATCAAAAATATAAATATATATATAATAAATTAATAATAATATTATATTATTATCATATAATTAAATAATAATAATATAATATAATAATTATAATATATATATATTTATTTTTTGATCGATAAAGGGCAAGACAAGCCTGCAAATTTTATTGAAATATTAGAAGAGAATTACATCTATCAAACTCACCCAAAGAGCATTTGCAACTAAGAATAAATAACATTTAGAAATCTCTACATCCCTTCCAACCCTGAAGCTAAACTATCACCATAACCCCAACCCTACAACTTCATACCAATGAGAAAATTCAAACATTACAAAAAATCGGCAATAGAGCAAAACACACTACCACAACCAGTCTATTTACTATTTTTCCTTTTGTTGTGGGAGCGAAGAATCATGTTAATTTACAACCACCTTTTTTTTCCTTTGCACCTTGTGCCAGATCTCTAAATCACCATCCCAAGAATTTTCTCCCAAATCCTCATCAGACGGGCATTTTTCTTTAGATGAGGCCATGCTTACGCTCGCTAACCTTCCTTCCATCCCACCATTTGGATCGTTGCCCTGCCCCTCCCCTATAGTGGAGCTTGCCACCTTCCCCTGATCCTTCTGTGAGAGCTCATTAGACATTGCAATATTTGAATCCTTAACTGGGGCATTACCTGCCAACTCATCTTTTTCCACCAAATAATGGTGGGGGTATACCTCTTTCCACCACATTGCTTGATTGACCCTCTTACATTGGGAGCATTGTTCAGCTATGTGTCCCGTGTTGAAGCAACTTCCACACCGAAATGGCACACCTTCATAATCAAGCAACTATTTTCATTCTTTGCCTGAATATTTCAAGAGGGCAGCTACAGGAAGATCTTTTTTAATGTCCATTTCAACTAAAATGTGTGCATAGGTAGTGTGTAGAAAATTAAGAGAGCCCTCTTCTATATCCAAAAATTTTCCCAACATGTTTCCAATAGCTTCAAAGCACGATTGAAACTAGAAATGCAACGGGAGATTCAGAAGCCTTACCCAAAGAGGAACCAACCCAAATGATTCAGTATTTGGGTTGAAATCTGGATGCCAAGGCTTAAGCATTAGCAGATATCTATCCTCCCAGCTCCATTGATAATCACACATCATTGCCTTCCTATCTTTCTCATTTTCAAAGACTACCACAAAAAACCCTTTTGCACTAGGGTAAATCTGCACATCCCCCTCCAATATTGGGTGCTAGGTCTCCAAAATCCAATGGTGTAACTCTGCAAGACCCGGCTAGAAACCCCTAAATCTTCCAATCAACCCTAGCTCCCCAAAATACCTTGCATTTTCCACTACTTCTTGTGCAATATTTTCCTCAAATGAAATAGATGGGATTACCTCAAAGCAACGTAAAGGCATTAGATCCTTCCCCCCATTTGAATGTTTGGTTTCTGCCCCGGTACCCCCTTATGACTCCCTGCTTCCTTCCTCTTTGCAAGCACCTGAAACCCCCCCACCACATGCCAAAGTAGAACAACCTGGCAGAGCCGCCAACCATTGTTGTTTCTGATTCCTTGAAGGACCATTTTGGACCACCGCATCTAGCCCCCAACCCAGCTGCAAAGGACGCCCTCCATGCACGACTTTTGTGAAGGGACGTTGCAACGAACCAGTCGAAAATACAAAACTAGAAGTCCTTCGTCCCGCCCCACCAAAGGAAACCCTATTCACCGCAGACGGGAACGAATGCAAAGAAGAAGCCATCGCAACTTGGCCAATATATATATATATATATATATATATATATTAATATGCTAATACATATTAATATATATAATTATTATATTAGTATATTATATTATATTAATATGCTAATACATATTTATATATATAATTATTATATTAATATATTATATTTTTTTTAATCTGATTTTTTGCCAATTTTTCCCAATTTTTTTAAAATAATCTTATACTTTTGATTTGCCAATTTTTTCCCCAAACAATTTTTGCTGCTACGCTTCTGAGAAATGAAATACCATTTTGGTCATGCATTTATAATTGAAATGGACTTGTAACACCTTTAAGTTTGTCCCTAATTGTGTACGTTGACAATGTTTTTGTCTATGACATCATGATGGTAGTCACTTCAACAGACACTTTGATCTCCATCAGAAAAACTCTAGAGGTGGTTGTGACCTAAATTATATTGAAATTTCTTTTAGATGTATAATATCCTCACAATTATGTCACCAGGCAACAAAATACAAATACGTTTAAATATATCTCACCACAATAAGTTGTTTATTGGCATTCACTTCACACAATATAAGATTTATTATAAAAAATCTGGAAGACCATTTGTACGAACTGATATATCATATCTTCTCTTAGAGGCACTTGGATAAGGAAATGATTTGTTTGGCCATAGAAAGAACTACTTTGGTATTTTAACAGGATTAACAAATTTAAAAATACATTGATCATGATAGCAATGAAATTAAACCACAGATAAATAAAACATCACACCAAAATATTTCAACCAGGGTCTAAAGTTCCACTCTACCTCTACCATGCATAGCCAATATTTACTATCTTTAAGAGAAACAAGTATATAAATGAAGGATCTATTTCTGCAGAAAAAGGGAACTGTACTTACCCACAAGCAGAAAGCTTCTTATTATCGTTCTTCAAAAGAATAATAGGACATGATCTGCTGAAAAGTCCTTGGTCACTTTCCGTTGACTTGTTTCCATGATCACCTTTATCTAGGTAAAAGAAATCTAGACGCTGTAGATGGCGCTTCTGGTTAAGAATATTCTCACTTAGAGGGACGCCCAGAGAAAAACCCTCTTTTTGATAACTCCATAATGTCTTGTTAGGCACATGTTCGAAAAATGTGTCAAATGCCTTTTGGGACTCTTCTTTGGACGCACTGAAAGAGCATGTGTCATCAGACATACCCATGATTTCTTCATTTCCACACTTTCCAAACATTTCCGAATCTAGTAATTTATTACTAGCATCTGACTTGACTTCATGAGATACAGTAGGATAGGTCTGTTGAGTCCCAACATGTTTAGCTCCAGAGGAAACATTAGGAAGAAATTTTTCTTGCATGGAAAGAGTATCACGAGGATCATGAACATCCATAGACAAAACAGCATTCACTGGCAGCTTATCAGCATTCTCCAGAAGATATGCTTCTGGAAGCTGAAATATTCTGGAAATTGAGAGTCCGTGAAAGTCTAAAGAACCTTCAAATTTAGACCCTTCAGCATTGTTATTCAACCTTAAATAGCAAACAGGGAAGAAACTTATTATCATCAGAATTTATCTCTGGAAGAAAGCATTGTGAGCCTGTAAAAAGGAACAAAATAATGTGCAGTGAATTTTACTTCTGAACAATATTGTCTCAGATTAATAAAGAATGTAGGGAAAGGTAAGAGAATTACCTAGAAATGGGGTGCAATATCTTTTGCAGTAGTTTCAAAGCCCTTGACCCAAGAATATCCAACCGCCCAAGGTCTTGTTGTCGGGATAAGCACATGAGTTTTGTGCCATCTTCCTCACTCTGAAAGTTTCAACTCTATAAAGTGAGTAAAATGTAGCAAACAATTCATCACTTGCTGAAGGGTGAAAGTAACTTCAAGTTATTTGATCCATAAAGTGTTTTAAGTTTTACAAGAAACTAACACAAAAAAAAATCCATGCAATAAAATGAAATCAATCATATCAACATTCATTTGGGGTTAATAAAGCTGCTAGAATGAGAGAAGGAAAATTCATAATTTATGAATTTGGAACACAAATACTAATTAATTGTATGCTCTCCTCATTGGAACTAGCCCCTCGGCACAGTTCTCATATGTAACAGCAATGATGGATGTAAACAGCAAGGGCTGTCAGTCAATTTCAGCTATTATAGCAATCCCTGGAAGAAAAAGACAATCTCTGATTACAACTTGGCATTTTCAGTGGGAAATCTGTGTGGGAACCATTCATAGACTTTGCCTTACATACTAATCTGATTTGTTCTATGGCAACCGACTGATGAGGTCATCGCTGTGGGGGCTGCTTTTTAGCTTTTTAGATAGCCATGTAGTTGATAGCCAATGGGCATATAGCCGTAATTATTTCATTGGAGAGGGACCTCTAAATACACCCCACTTATCAACCCAAAGAATTGTGTTAGTATTCATGGATTAACAATTACATCCAATGGTTTATCCATTCAAGGGTTAATAGAGAACTCTAATAATGGAAAGGAGAAAAAATGGCAGGTTCTGCAGAATGAGGTGAAGTTGCATTTTGATGGTGCCTTGAAAGGGAATGCAGGAGCAGCTGGTGCAGCCCATATTTTAGAACATGTTAAAACTTAAAAGGAAATTTTGTGCAAGGGTGCTCACTATTCCTTGGAATAAAAACTAATAATGCAGAGAAATGGCTGGCTCTGTTAGGAGGGCTTAAAGCCACCTATATTGCAGGTATCCACGGTGTGAAGGTAAAAGACAACTCTCAAGTGGTGGTTACTGCAGAAAATAAACATTATTGCGCTACTTGGCGATTACGAGCTATGTTGTAAGAGGTTTTTGTATGGATGGAAAAATTTGAGAATATTGAAATGTCTTTACCATAGAGAGATGAATCAAGCGGCCAAGTAATCAAGGTGCAAATCTCCTTGAATTCTCTGCATTGGAAAGTAGTTAAGTAATGAATTGGGGGGATTTAAATAGTATGTTATTTAAGGAACCCTCCCACCCACTCTCCCATGATTATAAGTGCTATAGGATCATGGCAGGGTATTGCATTATTATGGTAAAGGCTTTTCTTCCACATATGAGTAGCTTAATGCAATGGAATAATAACAATGGGTGCAGTGGATAAGTGTAAGGGAGGTAGGATTCTGATTTATGAGTTGCATTAACCATTTTGTACATATGATAAGATGGTGCTAATCAGAGCAGATGGTTGGTCAGATATAGGAGGAGATTTCGCTATAAGAAGATAAGAAGTGTTTTGTGTTTACTGCTCTTCTGTCTGGGTGTTTCACTTAGCTGGAGACATTGTGAACAGATTTATTATTGATATTGTTAGGGGGTATTGGTGGTGGTTTGGCTATGGCTGGTGGGCAATGGATACAAGACCCTAAGAGCCACAGCCCAGTTTCAGATCATAGGATGAACATATTTTTAAACGCTATGCAACAGGTAGCCTTAGGGTTATAAAAGTTATCCTGGGTGTGGAAGGATTTGCGGGTAATGGGAGAAAGAGGTCAAGGGCATCTATCCTAGAGGATTTTAACAAGAAATTAAAAGTAGTGGTTCAAGATAACAAATTTAGAGAATGTTTGCATGATTTGCTGGATTAGTTGCTTTATGAATTGGATGATGAAGTGGAGGAGAAAGCAAAGTTAAAAAAAGGTAAAGATTGCCAATTAGATGAGAGATAATGTTATGGCAGCCTCATCTGCAGTGGAATTTACGGCAATGAAATCAGGAATTAGAGAGCTTATAGTGTTTGTCATGTCATTGAAGGAGTTTTGCCAAGACTTGTGCACAGTGATCCACGACATGATTGTTTCTGTACTCTAGGGCACACTTGACTTGTCAAGCAGGTATACTATGCCACTGTTCTAGAATGGCTTGTGAAGGGTATAAAATTTAATGGAGGAACAAATGATGCTAGTCCAGTCTCACCAACAGTGGAGCTAACCCCAGTTTCTGGCAATGCGGTTTACAGTTGAGCTTATGATAGATGGCTAATGGCACCTCCAGGCAAAGGAATGTTCGTTGGGGAATAAAAGATTTATCTTGTTGATGTGTGTTTGTATGCAGTTTCCTGTGTTCAGTGCTTTTTTTTATGTTGGCTGTGGCAGTGGCTTCAATGGTAGTTTACTGGTTTTAAATTTAGCTTTTTAAAAGATGGTTATCTAGTTTCCCTACTTCACCCAGTTTATGGGTTGTACATGGAGTTTGTGTGGTATCTCTAAGTTTCTATTAGTTTGTGGCTCGGTTGGGATCCAGTATATAGAACCCAATAGTATATATTTTTAAAAAAGCAATTATATCCAATATCCAATGCCAATAGCACGAATATTGATGCTCAAAACATTGTCAAAAAAAAATTCCAAAGTACTTCTCTTTTCTATTAAAACTAAAGTATTGTTCAGCAAAACTAGGTTGAAGAAAACAAGGGCCTAAATTTCAAAATTCCAAGAAAATAAGAGTTTTGTTCAGTTGGATTAAGTACATGAGTCAGATTTCAATAGCATTAATGATTAAAGTTATCAAATCACCCATAGTTTAGATTCAAGAGCCTCAAATTGAAATTGAATTGAGAAATTGAACATGTAAAATTCAGCAACATCAAAACCTGCTTCAAAATTAGAACTAGTACCAGCATCTTTATCAAATCCTCCACCAAAATCATCAACATGAACAATTATTTTCCTGATTATAGTTTTAAAACTTGTGACTCAAGCAAAACTCTACAGACCCAATTTCTATTAAAGTAATGTTTTATTTATAATGGTCAATTAGCTTTTAGGATAGACTTTAGGAATATTCTTTAATCTTTTTGCTTTATTAGTTGTAATTTTTATCCTCTTAGTTGTCGCTATTATCCTATTTGGATAAAACATTTGTAATCTTATTTAAGGATGCTTTCACTCATTTGTTTAGTATCAAATATCTTGGTAATCATTCTATGTTTAATTTTCATAATATGGTATCAAAGCACAAGTTGAGTTTTGAGATCTAAGATGCATGAAGACCTAGGGACTACTACCAGTAGGGATGGTTTGAGAAATGTTCATAGCACAAAAGAACCAAAAGGCGCCATACATATGGAAATTGCAGAATGGGTTTTGGGTGGATTTTTCCACAAAATTATGTGTACAAGAATTTATTGTTAAAATTGTGAATTTTTCATATAGAATTGTGGATTGTTTTAATCATAGTTGGTAGACTCGCCGGATTTTCGGCGAGTCTACAAAAACTCACGAGTTTTTTGCCCCCTCGCCCCCAAGTTTTACTAATGTTTACTCGCCGAGTCAAACTAATGAGTCTTTGCCGAAAACTTGCCAAGTTTTTGGCAAAAACTCGCCAAGAACTCAGCGAGTCCATTCAAAAGACTCGCCCTTGTTGTGCATATTAGGGCCCCACGTGAAAAAGGCTCATTTCATAGCAAAAAAATATTCATTACTTCATTTGCAGAGCAGAAAAACCCTTCCAAGAAAGAAAAACACCATTTCCAGCATTTTGCCATCAAGGAGAGACGATCTAAATGGATTTTTTTGTGAATTTCAAAGTCAAATTCGAATCACAGGTAGGTTTTTGTTTTTTCATTTCTTTTGTTTAATCATTTTGCTTCATTCTTGCTGCAAAATCTTGCATCTAAATTGAAAAAAAATCTTCATAGAGCAAAACAAAGTAGGATGTTTGCATTTAGATTCCTAAAAACAATATTCATCACTATTTTTTGTTGATTGTTTTCATTATTTTCACTGTTTTTTCATACCTATGTTAATTTTTATTTTTTTATTTTTATTTTTTAAATAATGTCTAGAATGTTTAGATTAGTTCATTTATTTACTGATTAAACACATTTATATTGATTTAAATCAAATTTAGGTAGATTCTTAATGATTTATGTATAATTTAAGTTTTTTTTTTTTGTATTCAAAATTTTCTATGTTGTAGTTTCCTTTTGTATGTGTAGGTTAAATATGCACTATAATGGCAAATAGAGAGGCTTCTACTTCAGATTCAACCTCCTCCACCCCATCGGTGTCTGCGCCATCATGGGTTTCAGGCACTCGTCCTCCAAGAGCTAGAGACCCTACATGGAAGTATGTTGTGAAAGAACAGGTACCTAGATCGGTTGTTTGCATTAAATGTCATAAGGTACATCATGGAAGCATAAATCGCCTCAAATACCATCTTGCAAGCATTACTCATCGTGATGCCAAGCCTTGTCTTGCAGCCACAGAAGAGATAAGAAGAGAGATGAATGCCCTACTTGTAGCTACTGAAGAGAAAAAATTGCAAAGGGAGAGGACAAAGGCAGCCATAGCAGCAAGCATAGATGGTGAACATGGTCATCAACAAGTAGAGACAGAGTCTCAATCAGATGACGAGACAGATCCTAACATGGTGGGCTCTCTTTGTGGTCCACGCATTCATGGCACATCGGCCTCCAGGCCCCCCACTTCCTCTACTTCGAGTAGAGTGCCACCGCCTACATCTTCATGCACGCCACAATTTTTTTGTGCCAAGAAATATACCAAGAGCACAACCATCATTGGAGAATAAAGGGTGGAATAGGGAGGTGCATCAACATGCCCTCATGGCATGTGCAGACTTTGGTATTTCAATAACATTTCATTCAATGTGGCAAGTAGCCCTTATTGGGACAATTTGGTTACCACATTGACAATTGCGGGAAAAGGCTACAAAGCACCTTCTTGCAGAGACTTGAGTGGGAGGTTAGTCAAATTAAATTTTATGCTAAATTTATGTTCTTTAATTTAAATTAATTTATGTTGAATTTAAGCTTCTTTTTTTTCAAAATTAAAAAAATTGTACTTATTTACTTTGTCCTTGTAGGTTGCTCACAAATGCAACCAAAAGGGTGGTGCAAGTAGTGGAAGATCAAAAGAATGGAAGAAATATGGCTGCACCATTCTTTCCAATGGGTGGACGGATGGGAAAAACCACACCATCCTTAATTTTTTGGTTTCTTCAAAAGGTGAAGTTGTGTTTTTAAATCGGTGGATGCCTCCAACAAAGTATAAAATGCAAAAACATTGTGTACATTGTTGGAGGAAGTTGTCATGGAGGTGGGGATAGATAATGTGGTGCAAATCATCACGAATAATGCAGCAGCATATGTGGCAACTGGGAGATTGCTTGAGGATAGACATCCTACACTTTTTTGGTCACCTTGTGCGGCACATTGCCTTGACCTTCTTTTGGAGGACAAAGGCAAACTTGATTGGGTGGCACCGATTGTAGATGATGCAAGGAGCATCACAAAATTTATCTACAATCACCCTTGGGTTCTTAGTTTGATGAGAGATCATACGCAAGGGAAATAGTTGGTGAGATCGAGTGCCACAAAGTTTGAAACGGTTTCCCTAACGTTGCAAAGCATTATGGATTCTTTGACTCCTTTAAAACAAATGTTTGTGAGTCAAGCATGGCTAGAATCAACTTATGCAAGGAAGCTTGAAGGAGAGAGGGTTGCAAGAATAATCTTCGACAACCTATTTGCACAAAGAGCTATAGAGATCATGAAGATAACTTCAAAGCTTTGAATTTAAATTCAAGTTGAATCTTTTATTTTATTAATTTAAGTATTTCATTATAAATTTGTAACTTTAATCTTTTTGTATTTGTAATGTAGGTTTCGGAGCCCTTGGTTAGAGTTCTCCACTTGGTAGATGGGGATCAAAACCCAAAGGGATATATTTATGAGGCCATGGATAGGGCCAAAGAGGCTATCAGAAGTTACTACATGGGGGACAACCTCAAATTTGATCCCATATGGGAGATTGTTGATAAGAGGTCGAACAATCAACTCCACCAACCCATCCATGCAGTTGGGTACTTCCTCAACCCTAGTTTTCTCTTCTCAGACAACTTCTTCAATCCTAATGTAGAGGTTATGGAGGAGCTCACGACATGAATTTAGAAGATGGCACCCCAGGTTGAGGTGAGAAACCTATTGTCCAAGAGTTGGAAAATTACAGGGAAGGAAGGGGTAGACTCTTTTCTTCAAATCTAGCTATTCGAGGAAGAACCATTCAAACACCAAGTATAAAATTGGGAGTCCTTAAGTTTATTTCACATGCATCTTATAAGTTAATAAAATGTGTTTTGACTTTGTTTTCTAACCCTTCAATATTTTTTTTACAAAGGCTTAGTGGAAAATTTGGGGATACCCCAAATCTCCAAAGAATTGCCCTTCATGTACTATGTCAACCTTGTAGTGCATCCAACTGTGAGTGCAATTGGAGCTTGTTTGAGGCCATTCACACAAAGAAGAGGAACAAATTAGCTTAAAAGCGCCTCAATGACCTTGTCTTTGTGCAATACAACCTTTGGTTGTGCACAAAAAAGGTAGAGGACAAATCATTGGATCCTATTGATTTGGATGAGATAGATCCTTACAGTGATTGGACAGGGTGCGATGAGCAACTTCCATTGTTTACCGTGGACAAGATTCTTGATTTCCAGAGACAGGCAATGGAGGATGTGGGTGCAACTGGAGATGTAGGGTTGGAGAACATTCATGAGGATGAGGAGTCATTGCCAATGCCAGATACTTCCAGGATGGAGGTCGAGCCTCAACCACAACGTACTTGCAGGACTAGAGCATCTACCTCTTCCCTAGCTTTGAGTAAATTAGGGAAGAGGAAGGTGTAAAATGTTGTATTTAGTATTTATTTTAGTTTTACTATTTCCATTTTCAATTATTTATTGTAATTTGTATCAAACTATCAAGCTTTCAGCCATTAGGATTCTACATGAGAATGTGATTTTGTAATCAATTTGCATTAAAGTCAATCAAATTAAATAGAAAACACTATGTCACCAGTTCGTTGCATCTAGGCCTCTGGTTCGGGTTTGAAACAACCAGGGTTCGAAATCCTAGTTCGGTCCAATACGGATTCCATCAGGGTTCAAAAATCAATTTGTGGGTTCGACCAGGGTTCGAAAACCAGACTGTGGGTTCAATCAATGACCTTTGATGAGCTTTTAATATGGTGGTGCAATCAGCCATCACTAATAATAATCCGAGCACGATTTCTAATCACAAGCCACTTCTTTTAGACAGTGTGTGCAACAAAACCAAGGGCCCTATTTTGTTCAAATATAATGCTAATTGGACTCTTTTGCCTAGTTTCTCTTCATAGGGAGCATAGCTAGAACTCTGGGTGCCTCTCCAATAATTCTCAAGATATATAGAAACTTAAGATCTCCAAAATAAAGACTAATCTGAGAAAATGGTCAAAAGACTACTCTTCCTCTGCTATGCCAAAGCACTCCCTTTTGCTCAAGCTTTACCGGTAAGCAAGCTTTAATAGAAACTGAGCCCCTTACCGATGCTCTCAAGCATGAGAGAGATTCTCTCCTCTCTTAGTTGCATGAAAAAGCTCAGCAAGAAGAATACTAGAAACTCAAATCTCATATGACCTAGTTTTGTGAAGGGCATTCTAACACTAAATTCTTTCACCTAAAAGCTCGTCAAAGATATCAAAGGATCAATGATCAATAATGGTTGATTGTAAACACTTGACATTTTTATGTTTGAACTTTAATTTATATAATGACATTTGAGTATCACTAATATTTTAATATTTGACTATGAAAGTGGTGGTGTATTTTTGCTATGTTATTTGACTATTAATATGGTGGTGTATTTTGAACTTAATTACTATTGCAAATATGTATATATTTCTGATTTTTATATGTTTTTGTATTAATGAACCCAACCCCAAAAAAAATTTGCCCAAACCCGCGGACCGAACCCTCGAACCTGAAACCATAACTTAAAGGAAACACTTTTGTACTCATTGGATTCATCTTGTCATTGAATTTTTTGCAAAAAAATTGTGTTTCTAATTAAATTTAAGCAATTTTTTAAGTTGTCGAGGTTTTTGTGGAGTTTTTGCCGAGTCACAAATTTTGGGCTTGGTGAGTTTTTGTTGAGTCCGAGTCTACCAACTATGGTTTTAACCTTAAAAATCATGACATTTTTTTTCTAAAAATCGCAAGTTTAGCACTAGTAAATACTAAAATTCACACCATTTTTTTGCAATGAAAAATGCTCAGTTTTGTGATGTAATAGAGTCAATGTTTTTTAAATTGAGGTTTTAAAGGCATTTTACTTTTGAATCATGGTGGCTAGGGTTTTGATATAGTTTTTTGGTGATTTTAAAATAAAATCATGGGTTTTTACTAAATATTTTCTACAAATCCACAATAGCTAGGGTTTGCAAGTTTGGCAGCTAGGGTTTTGGCTGAATTTTCAAGTTTTTTGTGCCAAGTTTATTTTTGACTGTAGCTGGAAAAGGATTTTTTGACAATCTTTTACAAAACCATGTTTTTATGCTGATTAGGGTTTGAACCTGAAAAACTTCAAGTATTTCTATTTTTTATTAGCTAAAAATTTTAAGAATTTGCAAACTAGGGTTTTCAAAAGTATTTTAGACTTCCTATAGCAACGTGACTAGAGGGTTATTATGTGATTATGAGTTGTAAGAGGGGAGATGGCCTCTTTACCCAACATCATTTTGGAAGGTAGTCAATGTTTTATTGGCAAGAATTACAACACCTGAAAGCAATGAACGCTCACAATCTTTGAGAATAGATGTCTCAAAAAGATTGTCCTTACCACTGACACCCAACCATTGGTTGCAGGTAAAGACCAAGACAAGTTTGATGAACGTGACAAAAAAGCAATCATGTTAATAAAATTATCAGTGAGTTATAATATGCTTCCAAAGGTTCAAAGAGGTATGACCTTTGCAAAAAAATGGAAGCATTTAGAGAACTACATAAGACTTTAGATAAAGGTAGGGCCTTCTTTTTGAAAAATATGCTCTTTTTGTTCATGATGGATGAGAGAGCATCCTTGCAGGAGCATTTACTCAAGATCAAAGATATCAGAGAACAATTGTCAGCCATAGGTCAAAACATGGAAGAAGAGGACATGGTTGTAATCACATTGAAAATCTTACCACGTGCTTATGAGTATTTTATTGAGACACCCAATATCACCTCTACCAATGTTGACTTGAATCAATCTTTCTATGCATTCATGGTTGAATAACTAGCAAATCAGTCTAAGTCATCTACATGGTATATAGATTCAAGAGCATCTCATTATTTCACCCACGGGAAAGATCGGTTCCTGGAGTACATGACTTGCTCTATTTCAATGATCTTTGATGGTGGTGAGTACATGGTTGTTGGTAGAGTACATGACTTGCTTTGATTCAATGATCTTCGATGGTGTTGACCACATGGTTGTTGGTAGAGGTAATGTGCAAATATCCTCTAGAAGGAAATTTTTATATTTTTCTCAATATGTACTATGTACCGAGAATGGATCTTAATTTACTCTCAATGAGTCAAATTTTGCACCATTGTCCCAATTTGGATGTCATCTTTAGCAAACACAAATGCTACATAGTTGACAAGGAGACAAAAAAGACTATTGTAGTTGGCATCGAAGATCAAGGATTGTATTGATTGGTTGACACTAAATAGGTCAAAGAGCATGCATTGGCCACCAAGAGTGCTTCTAATATCGGGACACATAGTCATCAGCAAAATGGACACCTCAATTTATAGTATATACTATCTCTCTCTATCAACTCGAGAGAATTTGGTAGATGGATTAACATCTAACAATAAATACAAGGTGTTTGTAGAGCTTGCCAAGCAAGGAAACAGCACCAAACTCCATTTGAGGACGAATAGGCTTGGAGAACCAAGAGAGCCCTACAACTAGTTCATGTAGATATTTGTGGACCAATGAACATGGCATCGGTCACTAGTGCAAGGTATTCTCTTTTCTTTGTAGATGATTTTAGTAGAAAAACATGGGGTGTATTTTCTTAAATAAAATCAAGTGTGTTTAACCAATTTCAAAAGTTCAAAGCATTAGTAGAAAAAGAATCCGGTGGTGACATAGTCACTTTTAAATCTGATAATGTAGGCAAATTTTGTTCAAAAGAATTCAATGACTTTTGTACTAAACACGGCATAAAATGACAATATACAACACCCTAGACTCCATAGAAAAATGGAGTGGTTAAGAGGCAGAACCGTACTATCACAGAGATGGCCCAATTTATGATGGAGAACAAGAGTGTTCCCAAGAAGTTTTGGGCTGAGCCAGTATATACTACAATTCATTTACTAAATAGATCTACAACACATATAATGCAGCAAAAGACCCCAAAGGAAGCATGGTCTAGGAAGAAATTGAAAGTTAGTCATCTTAAGATCTTTGGTTCTATTGCATGTACTTGGATTTTAGACACAAGGAGAACCAAGTTAGATCCTAAGAATAAGAAATTAATGCTTACAGGGTACAATGAAAATCATAAGACATACAAGCTTATTGATGTTGACACTGACCACTTGACATTCAATAGAGATGTGATTGATGAGGAATCTAGGCCCTTCTAGCTTTCTTTAGAGATCAAGATTACTGAAGATTGGCCTATTATGGCTAAGGATTCAGGTTTTTAGCTTCAGTTGGCTCTACCTGAAGTGGTGGAGAATTTTGAGCATGAGGGGAGTCTCCCATGTAGGCAACAATACCAAAATTTATTGGACAAAGTTTCAATCCACTTGGTAACTAACTCTCTTTTGCACAATACTTCACACTTTGGATCCTTCAATTTTTCCTCTCCAACATTTTTCCATGCAAATGAAATTGCAATAGAAATGTCTCAATCTTCTTTGAGGTCTATGTAAAAGTCATCAGAAAAACATGATTATGATGGACTAATAGCTCAATCTTTTATCCAAATGACAACCCTTATAATACTACTCACAATCCATCTATGAAAGCTTATTGTAGATGGGATTGCCATTTTTTGGAAGGACTACAAAATGTTGTCTTCTAAAAGTGTAAAAATCAGTTTAGAAGATGTGATGTTCAAACCTAGCAAATAGATAAAGTGAAATAGAATCGGAGAAGAACATGATGCAATGTTACTAGATGAAGTCCCCCTCTAGATAATTAGACACAATGTCTTGAACTTGCAATGTTCCTCAAAACTATTAATAAAACCAAAAGGTGAAGAATAATGTTTTTTAAGATGCTTTGAATCTGCACTCTATAGTTCAAACAAGAAAATCTTGTCCAATTTATATTGGATAATATAACAAACTGCAAAGGAAAAATTGAACTATCACGGAATAGATTTCCTCATTTAATTTGAACCCCATGTCTAATGCATATTTTGAATCTCTTTTAAAAAGATATAGCTAAGTTGTCAATTTTGGTATAGGGTTCCATGAAATATACCCCTTAATTTTTGCCTTTAAATTTCAGTCACAACAATGCAAATCATGCACCCGTTAAGAATTAGCTCTAAATCAAAACACAGCTGAAACAACTCTAACCAAGAATGCGCCCTAAAACCATTTGAGGAGGGGTAGGCATATGGTCAGAGGATCCCTAGGATCTAATAACTTGATAACAACTGAAAATAGAGAGCTAAACTCGACACCAAGAATGTGCACGCAAGATCCTTTTGCAAGGCGAGGTGCTAACATATGGTAATCCACACAACCACTTTATTTACATGGGGGGAATACAACAAAATAAAATTGTAGCAAGTAAACAAACTGCTGTTAGTACTACTAAACAGCTTACAAACACTCAATGAACAGCTGCAATGTATCAACCATGAATTCCCAAAAAGAGCAATGGTTAGAGTATCACTTCCTCTAACATTTACAATGCCAAAAATGATATAGAAAGAAACTTAGAACAGCATTATAACAATTTCAAACTAATCTGGTCAAAAACAATAAATACAGAAAATCAGATCAGCAAGGATAGAATTCACCAAATTGGACGTATCTTCTCCAATTCAGCTCGGAAAGCTCTCATACCACAACCAGTCAACAGCTAAGAGCTAGGCGTCCAACCTCCACTGAGAAAACGAGCCCAAAACAGAGAGAAACAGTTGGCACGATTCCCAAGGCAACAAGAAGGAAGGTACGGCCTTCAAGAAGGGTCGACCTTCTCCCAAAAATCAGAAACTCCAAGATAAAATCTGCAAACTTGCAGAAAGGGGCG
Organism: Sequoiadendron giganteum; assembly: GCA_007115665.2. NCBI lineage: Eukaryota > Viridiplantae > Streptophyta > Pinopsida > Cupressales > Cupressaceae > Sequoiadendron > Sequoiadendron giganteum. The sequence goes on from CM021102.1 coordinate 350,736,659, forward strand.
CCCTCCACAGTAGAACAGCATGGGCTAATACCCATAATGATAGAAAATTCGATGGCGAAGCTACGAACAGAAATTCGCTTCAGCCATGAACAAACCAGCAACTCAATAACAGGTTATACAGCAGCAACCTGTCAAATATTATCAAAAATAAAGCTCCATCTGCACTCCTGTGTGAAGTACAGTCTCAAAGACCCACCTAGGAAGCCATAGTTTCAGCCCGAAGGATGGATTACAAAATGCTAAGCTTCCCCTTAGCCAAGTTTTGGATTTCAAATCAGCAGCATAACTTTACTTTCAATTTTCCAAGATATGAATGAATGAGCAAATCATCAATAAATAAGTTTCCAAAGAGGAGATGAATCAACTGTAACCTCCAAGCAAGAAACTCTTCAATTTCTCCAAGAGATGTCCATTTCAAAAAGCATTTCTTTTTGAAATATTCAAAACTCTTCATATTTCTCCCAAATCGTCCCATTTAGAGGAATAAACATTTAATAAAATATTAAATGTATCACTTTATGGCCCCAACTTAAAAACAACTTAAAGTCATTAAGCTAGGCGTGGGGTACAACGTCAAAACACAATTTTAACTAAGTATAAAACTTAGTCCAAAGAGACAATTAACACCAAACTGGAAACTGAGACATTACCAAAATCTGGATAATGAACTGCACCATTCTACTGATGAAGACATTGCCAAAATAGACTTACTAAAAATAGCCAATGCCAAAAATAGTAAGTTCACTGCAAACTCGACAGAGGGCCAAACTGAACTGCAAAAGGCTGAACTGTTGCTAGAATGATACTACTACAAATTGACTTACCAAAAATAGCAACTGCTATAAATAGTAAGTTTACAAAACATCAATTGAACACTAACTGAGCAGTAAACAAGACTTACTATAAATAGTAAGTGTTTCCAAACACCTTCTGAGCACAACCCGGGAAGCCAACATGACCTACTATAAATAGTAAGTGCTTGGAAAAGTTATCAGATGTAGATACATGATGTACCATTTTGAAGCTCTTTGAAAACCCAGAAAACTCCACAAGACATGCATCAGAACCCCATGCATGTAAGCCCTCAAAACTACATCTAAAACCTCCTAAAAAATAGGAAACCCTGATTTTCGGTTCTGCTTAGCCTATGAGTTTCCGGAAATAGGCTAAAACCTCAAGAAGAGTGTAGAGCTAAAATGGGGACATTACATTCCAATACGCCTATATGGCAATTTTTTTCTCAAGTACAATACATTTGGGTACGGCTGTATATATATATATGCAAAAAAATATAAAAATATAAAATTGCAAATGCATTTGATATATCATATAATATTATATTTTAAGATAAAAATGATATTTGATCTTTGATAGTATGATACTTCATTATTGATCAACGATATTATGATAGTCATAAAGATAATCATCTAAGTTGTCACTTTTGGTCTCCATTCCAAGACCCCCTCATTGTAATCAAGTTTCTTATGTGACAATAGAAACCAATAACTAGTGGGGGTTGGGAGTGGAGACCCTGATGGGGTTGAGGGTTAGCACCCCTCATGGGGGTCTGAGGGCAATGCCCTTAGAGAGTTCGAGGGGCAGTGCCCCTCACGAGGGTTTAGGGGCAACACCTCCAACAAGGTCAAGGAGCAACCATTTTCACAATTTTATCTTCAAAAGCACTTTTTGCATTTTTTATTACTTTTTGGTGCCCGCAAGGCGCTAGCACCTGCAAGAGCGCCTAGGAGCAACCCAACCGCCCCAAGTTCGTTGTGGGTACGCGAATCATGTACCCATAGGGAATCCAAGGCGTCTGGGGCACTCCCACGGTTGCTTCTGGACCCAAACACTCCTGAAGTAGGCACGAGGGCTTCAAATGAAGTACTTGGTAACTTAGAGATGTAGTAAAATAGAAGTGGTTGAGTAATGTTATGAAACAACAAAATATCAAATACAAAAAAATTGAGTTTATACTTTATCAACGTTGACTTTGACTTTAAATCACCAATTTGCAAAGTGTGAGCTCCTCTCCCCTGATTTACCAATATTTTTATCACTAGGGAGTGGACAACATTGTGAAATTGGTGGTTAGCGAAGAATAGTCACAATCCAAGCTTTCTAAGAGAAGCATTACAAAAGATATTGAAATGATTATAAGGGTGCAAATAGAACAAAAGAAAAATACGAAAGCATTAGTATATTGGCCTTTATATGAAGCAGCATGTTAACTAAATCTTAAGCATGATTGAGATTAGGAAACATGAAAGATAAATTTGAAACAATAAACAAGCTGATTCACAATCAAAATAAGAAGCAAAATGAAAGAAAAAATCTTCTTTTTTCAAGTTTTCCTTTAGGGAGAGACAAGAAGACGTGATTATGTGGTACACCTATAGATGGTGACTTATGGAACGGGGTTGCAAAAGCTTGTTATACAACTCTAAAACCAAGCTTTTGATCCTTCACATGTGAGAGAATTTGGAGTTTATGTGAGTGAATCTATATTAACTAGAGGAATATGGTCTAAAACATTGTCACATCTTGTCCTTATCTAGAACAATTTACAATTTTTCAAAACCTTTAATACAAAAAAAGATGACAAGTCTCACTTGGGACTCAGATAACCAATCTTTCAAAGAGAAAAATATATTGTTTATTTTGAAGATCATAATGTAGAATTTGGTGAAGAAACTACTTTTAATTTTATTTTTAAGGAAATTTTGACATTGAAATAGGTTTTGATGTTGCAAATGTTTAAGCATTCAATTTTTTTATTATTTTTCATTACAATTTTGAGTTAAGGTTCTTAAATCTAAAGTATGATTATTTTACCACCTTCAAAAGCTACAAGAATTTGACTCACGCATTTTTCATTTTTGCACAACTTTAAAATTATGTTCTTTTTTAAACATCCCTCATCCCCAATTTAAACATTCACAAAGGAACTGGCAACCTATACAAGAAGGCGAGTAGCAAGTGTCTTCAACTGCGATGTATCCCTCCCATGCCATGTCCACCATCCAATAGGGTTTGTTTGAGCTAATATAACTCTATCCAACCTCGCCTATGGTTTATTCAAATTTGGGCCACGAAGATTTGTAAAGTCAAGGAACTGTGTCTGAAGTACTGAAGCCTACTTTGTTGAATACAGCTTATCAATGGCTCGTGTGAACCCATCTAAAACCTCTGGGTCATCACATGGAGGCACCCTAACATCTCTTGGTGCATACCACTTGGAATTTAGAGGAAAGGTAGCCATATGAAGTGAGGTGTTCATTGTGTTCCACCTCCACGTCACAATGGGCTTAATGTGTTGCTCATATAAACCCAAAGTGGGATCCTTTGCCAAAATTGTGTGCTTGATCTTCCCAAGCATACTGTCAAATGTCTCATATATATCTCCAAGACTAGGAGAGTCTATATCAGCATATTGGATGACATCTACAGTAGGCAAGATGAAAGAGCAAATATATCTGCAAAAGTTCAAAAGAATTAATTGACATGTTAGAAACTTCAAAAGTTGGGACATTGGACAATAAAATTAAAATATTAAGATCAAAAATTTAATATGAAAATCAGCAATCTAATATTTAATTTGTAATAAAATTGGCAATTTAATAATAAAACCAGCAATGTCTTACCTCACATTGGACCACCAATAGTCATCGAGGATCTTTTGTTTGATGGATTTTCCTTGAGTAGAACTTGAAATAGGCCATCTAGTCCACTCTGAATTGGCCATCATCAATTGTAGAGGCTCATGCACCTCAAGCATCCTCTCCAACAAGATGAAGTATGTGGCATATCTATATTCATTAAAACAAAATCAAATTTAAAATACAAATTGAAATGTTTGAAATTTCAAATTTTGAAAGTAGAACAAAATGAAGTGGCATACTTTGTCTCAACAGGTTTCAGAAACTCCTTCGAAAATGATCTGAAGAGAGCAAGTGAGGTGTGGTGATTGCAAATGAACATTTGAATCTCTCTAGCTTCTGCCACCACTTGCTTCACCCAATCCAACTTCCTTGTGTCTTTTAATGCACTGTTCAATGCATGAACACAACATGGGGTCCAAAAGATGTGCCTATAAGTACCCTCCACCATCAAACCAGCCAATTTGCACAAAGGTGCTCAATTGGTGATCACCTGTACCACATTAGTAGCCCCAACCTACTCTATGGCATCTCTCAAAATGGAATACTAGAAGTTTGCATCCTTAGGTTTCCCTGAACAATCTATGGCTCTAAGAAAATAAGAACCGACAGGGCATGTGACTATGATATTGATGAGTGGTCGATGTCTAACATCAATCCACCCATCCATCACTATAGAGCAACCTGTCCTCATCCACATTCACCTCATATCCTCCATTAGCACATTAACTTTGTAGTACTCTTTGTCTAGGAGGGTGGTGCATAGCTTATGATCTCTAGGGGGTATGAATGAAGGACCAATATTGGCTATATCTTTAACCATTTGTTAGAAATAAGATGAATGGCTCACATGAAATGGGATGGCATGGGCAAAAAAGAATTTGGCAATGGAAGATTCTGTAAATTCTCATGCTTGGTTACTAAACATAGACTCAACTGAAGCTCCCTTCCCACTACCACTCACCTTCCTCTTTCCTCTTGTGGCAACTTCACTACTACCAACCGTGGAAGGCACGGGCATAGTTGATCGCACACTTGGAAAAGAAAATTACCCACCTTGAACCCCATCCACCTCCATTTGCAATCTTTGGCACTCTATTGCTTCATCATCTTTTAAAGTAGGACACATTCTAACTCCATGGCCCACCTCACCCAAAAAATGACACCTTGCCCTTGTGTGGCTGCCCCTAAAATCTTTATGGAAAACATGGCAATTCCACACCATGCTCCCCCCTGAATTTTTTGGTCTTTGGCCCATAGGTGTAACATCTTGAAAGAACGGTTTTTCTTGTTTAAAGGGCCCTTTGTATACGGTTCCATGATTGTTGAAGGGCATTTAAATGGGTTTGGTTGCTCTCCACTAACACCCTCACCACTTTCTCTACTATTTTGCACTTCATTTTCACATTCACTCCCACTCCCACTGCTGCTCATTTTTTTTAAAATTTTAATTGCAAGTTTAAACTGAAAAATGCAAAAAAAATTTAAAAAATCAAATGTTTTATGCTTGAAATTTTGCAAAAAAAATTGAAAAAAAAGAAAGAACGAAAGAAAATACATACCTCTTTAATGGATTTGCAGCCCCAACTGCACTAGATTCAGCCTCTTCTCCTCCTTTAACCTGCTGTTCTTCCTCCTTCAATGGCTGCCTTTACAAACCCTTAGCTGCTCTTTCTTGCCTTCACAAACAAATGCACAAATGAAGTGAAATGAGGAGTGTTTTTACTCATAAGGGTAGCAAATAAGGTTGGACACAAGCCACGAAATGAGGGCTTTGTCTTTTTTTAAATGCATATTTTTTATTTTTAAAACATGCTAAAACGCGGGGGACAGTCAACCATCCCCCTTTTTCCTCCTACCCGTCCCCCTGTTTCCAACACATTTCCTAGGTTTTTGCAAAAAAAGGGAATGCCAGGGGACCGTCCCCCAGCTGTCCCCCTGTTCCGGAAACGTCCTAGGGACAGGGACGGGTCATTTTAGGCAGGGGACGCATCCCTGGGTTTCCCTGTTTAGAACATCATCTTTCAGGTTTTGATGTCATTTTCCAATATAACTGCTTTAGTTTCATATACCATATTTAGGGTGAATGAAACAATAAGTTTAAAGTAGGTGATGATGTTGGATCAAAATTGAACATGACTATGATATGAAATTGACTTGTTACATACAATGTAAATTGTAACGCATTAGTGTATTTATCTTGTAGCATTGAATTCAAAAATGTCAACGCATCTTAATGACTGATTAGGTGATGCACACCCTAACCACCTATGAGATTAGTTAAGATTAGTTAAGAGATTGGCTGATATAAAGGCAGTGGTCTTGGCATATAAGTCTGATCTTGCAAAGACTGCTCTCTCAAGGTCTCTCTTTCCTAACACATACATGATTGAAACACCAGATAAGTACAAAATGTATCATGGATCTCAATCGCTTGCTTTATTAGATAATGAGTTGCTTCTGCATTTATGTCAACACCCTCCTTTGTCAAAAATCAGGATCTTGTAAAAGAATTTCACCTTTCAGATTGAGGGTAGAAGGCAAATACCATGAACAAGAAAAAAAGAAAAACAGTATGTAATATGCATATGCATGATACCTGTATCTGACAAGCAGACTGTAAAGCATTAAATGCATCATGAAAAGCAGCAGCATGGATCCATATCCACAAATATCGTGTCTGATTGTTCTGCTTCTTTTCTTTATCAGTATAAGTACTGCTCTCTTTCACGTCTCTGTCTACCATTGCTTTGAAAGCATCAGGAGAATATGGGGACCATAAGTATGTTACAGGTGTAATTGATCCATAAGGTGACTCCCCAACTTTGTGTAACTGTAAAATAATTAGTCATGGGTATATTTTTGCCACATCATACAGAATATTTTCCTTGAGAATATGCAAAAAAATAAATAGATACATAGTTCCTCTATAAAACGACTTACCATTGCAGTCCCATAGCATAGTCCACTCAATTCAGCCATCAACATCTCTGACATGGTTTCTACTAAAGGTGGAGAAGGCTCAAGTACCTTTCTTAAAACATTCAGCAGTGAATCCTGATAATAATAAAAAAGACACCATCAAAATTGACAGAATAAAGATAGTATCAAGGTTGCAAAAAAGCCTTCGTAATGGACTTGTATAGCATGCAAAGATCTCCTTCCTAATGATATAGATAGATGTGAATTCCAAACAAAAAGAGAAATCATGTAATAGAGCCCAAACGAATTTTGGCGAGTCATCTTTATTAACTCAAGACATAATATCTGCATTTGTCTCAAAGACTAATCTAACAAAGAGAATATGTTGATTTCAGTACTTCCTCTAGCAGAATGCCAATGTTAAATAATGACTCTTAAGAGGCAAGGACTATACTTTCCTCAGGACCCTCCAACTGAACAGCACTATAATAGCTTGCATCATGCAACAACGCAGTGGACTTTGACCACTTCAACACAGCCCTTGATCCTCTGCCTCTGCATCTCAAAGAACAAAATATCATGGGAAAGCATATTAAGTTCCCTCTAACCTGAGTTGAAGACAGCCCATTCCTTGTGCGTATAAAACATGGGCACTAACTTGTACTAATGAGAATTTGATTGCTAAAAGTAAATATCAATATTATTTTTTTGGCTGCCAAAGTTAAACCTGAAATTTTATCCAAATTTATAGAACTCGTCTTGCTAAAAATCTAGCTAAGTACTTATTTTGTTTGAATCTGCATGTCTTTTACTGCTTCCAAATTTAAAAACTTGCCACTATTAGCAATTATATATGCTTCAAATATATTTGTTCTGTGAAGAATTCGAACACTGCCGTAAATCACCAACAACCACCACAAAAAGATTTATTCTCAGTAACTTTAGGTTGCTTGTTTGACATTATGCTCCAAGTGAGGATTAATATTAGTGCTTTGCAGATATAAAATTGAACCTCAAACCAAAACAAATCTAGTATCTTACCACTTAACAACAATGGAGCAACCCACAAAAACATTATCCTAGAAAAGAAATCTTGAGAAGTTTCATATGATAAAAAATACTTATATTCATTACCAAGCACTTTGCTTGTCATCACTTGAAGTAGAAAAACTGATAAAATTGCAAAAACTCTAAAGATAAGCACACAAGGCAGTTTCAGTCTCATAAAATTGCATCTAGTTCTGCAGAATAAATTGCATCAAAGTTACAGATAAAAATTGCAATTTTTCTTTTAGATATTTTCAAACAGTCTAGCCTAAAACAAGGTTAGAAGTTAGAAACATCTGAAGCAGTGAAAGATCACCTAGGGAAACCAAAAGCAGACTCCTGGAGAGCATAAATAGTGATTTTTGCTCAAGTATCCACAATACCTCATCAATATGCCTTAAGTGACCTTCCCAAGTTTTACTATAAATTAGTATATCATCAAAGAATACCAAAAGTAATTTCCTCAACTGTTTACTGAATACATGGTTCATGCAGGGTTGGAATGTGGTTGAGGCATTAGTTAGTCCAAATGGTAAGACTAGAAATTCAAAATGTCCAAATGACACCTAAAAGCAGTTTTGTGAACATCTTCTCTCCTCATCCTTATTTTGGTGGTATCCAGAACGTAAATTAATTCATCAACCCTAGGGATGGGGTATTGGTTCTTTATAGTTTTTTTATTAAGTGCCCTTTAATCCACACACATCTCATAGTACCATTTTTCTTTTTTTACCAATACTATGGAGGAAGCGAAAGAGCTAGAGCTTGGTTGTATATGCCCCATCTCAAGTAATTCCTAAATTGTCTTCTCAATTTCTTCCTTATTTCTTTTTGGGTGGCAGTAAGGTGTGGTAATGACTGGTTTTGCTCCCTCTTCTAGTTTGATGGTGTACTCAAAACCCCTCTTAGGAGGTAGTCCGGGTGGAATATTGCAGAAAAACCCCTTGTGCTTGTCTAAGATAGATTAGATATTAATATGAGTAGTCTTCCCTTCTTTGAGTGAAAATCTATCAAGGATCATGCATTGTGCCGCCCATTCTACTTTCCCATGTCTAAATGCTCTCTCCATCCTTTTGGACAACACAGCCCTTGGAGATCCATCTGATAGAGCTTGTACAATTATTTCCTTGCCATTATGTTGGAAACATAATTCCATCTTTTGAAAATCTCGATAGTATCTACCTAAAAAATGTAACCATTGAATGCCCAGAACCACATCTGTATCACCCAATTTTACCACATAAAAATCTTCACGTATTTGGTGTCTCCCCAAGGTAATGTTGAGTTGTTGAATTCTTTGTATACAAGGGGTAGTGAATCCATCAGCCATAACTACCTTGAAACCTTCAAAGTTTTCAGTCTTTAATTTCATCCTCATTATTAGACTTTCATCAATGAAGTTATGCATAGCACCGTTATCAACTAATACAATCACTCTTTGACCTTGTAAAACACTATGAATTCTAAAGGGGTGATACTTAGGTGCCCCTAAAAGTGTTGCCAATGTACCACTTGCAAATTCTTCTTGTTTCCTCTTCTTCTTTTCAGGTTTAAGTTCTTCCTCCAATTCTTTATCCTTCATGGCTTCTATGTTGCATACTTGTCCCTTTTTGTAACATCGATGATCCAACTCCCATTGTCCCCTACAATTAAAACACAATTTCTTCTTTCTCACCTCATTCTCGGTTTCTCCCACCATGTTGGATTGAGGAAGTAATGCCCTTGGTTGCCAATTATCCTTATAAAGTGGTTGCTTATGCAATCGTAATGGTATATTCTTGGGATAGGTCTTGTTTTTAAGTGTAGTGTTTTCCAAATTTAAAGCCCTTTGAATATCATCTTCTAGAGATGATGGTTCAAAAGCTCAGAACAATCCCCTAAGTGATTTGAAGAATCCTTCAATAAATAAAAACTTGAATCTATTTTCGGTAATATCTAGCACCATGATTGGGATTCTTTGGAATTTTGTTACATATTCTTCCACTATACCTCGTTGCCTTAGTTGTGTTAATTCCTTAAAAAACATCTCCAAGTTTTTCCTATCAAACCTTTCTTTGAGTCTTTGTGTGAAGTTGATATATGCTACAATTAGATGATGCCCCCATGTGACTAGCCCCTGATGCCACCATTCATGTGTTGTTCCCTAAGTGAAGAATGGAAAATTTAATAGCTCGTCTTCCATCATGGGGCTAAGAGAAAGATAGGTATCTAATTTTTGAACCCATGCTCGTGCAATGACCTTCCTTGAACCATCAAAAGTGGGGAGAGTCATCTTACTTAGTTTTTGCTGCAAATTTTTGTTGGGTTGTCTATTTTCTCCTCTTGAGGTATTTCTTGATCTTGCATTATAATATTCTCTAAATGGAATTTGTCTTCTAAGGTCTAGATCAAGTCTTGAGTATGCATCTATACATTCATCAAAGTCATTTGCTGCCATGTTTCGTTCTTCTCATGAATGCTCATCTCTAGGTTAGAATGTAGGCCATGTTATTCTAGGTGGTGATCCCAATGGAATTCTATTGTTATTTTCATAATGGTTTGAATTAACATCTCTTCCATTGGTTTGTGTAGGCCTAAGAGAACTAATAATATTATTCATATTTCGAAGTGTTTGGAGAAACAATTGTGTTGTTTGATCTTGTCACTACATAAAAAACGTCAATTCATTCTCTTGATCTACCTCACAATCGCCCATTTTATTCTTTCCTCTACTTTTAGTTTTGTTTCTAGTTGCCTCTAGTTTTTCCCTTTCTCTTTCCAAGGCTCATTGAGCTCTTAGGCTCAAATGCATATACTACTTTTTAGATCCGCAGGCTGGAAAGATCAATGCTCTAATACCAATTGTAATGTCCCTTATTAGGATTTTCCTAATTTTTGCCTTAAAACAATAATCCTTACTCAAAATGATAATGGCTTTGTCAAAAATTATGGATTTATTATAATTTTCAGATCAATAAGTCACAGCATAATTTTGGAAATCAATCATATCTTGAATTCTTTGGAAATGCTTTCAAATCTATTGAATTAGAGGTTTTCGTCCCTAACTCAGCAGTGGCAATATCAAGGGTTTTCATCCTTAACTTGCCAAGAGTATTCAAGGGTTTTTGTCCTTAAAACTCTTAGTCCACCTTGGAGCATTTTCATCCTCCTTGATCAAGATTTGGGTTTTTGTCCAGGCTTGATAAGAGAAATAAGGGTTTTCATCCTCCCTATTTGCAAGTCACTTCCTCAAATTCAAGATTAATTGTTTGATATATTGATAAATTTTTGTGTTAGCCAGGGACACGTCCCTGGGCCTAAAACCCCTGCCCCTGTTGAAATGTGCCCCTTAATTTTTTCTTTGAAATTTCACCACCAACAGGCACCCGTTAAGGATTAGCCAGAATTCAAATCAGCCGAAAGTAACCTTGGCCAAAAATGTTCACCAAGATCCTATTGAAGGCGAGGTGATAGCATATGGGAAGGGATCGTTAGCAACCAAACTGAAATGAAGAACAATGCTGAAATGAAGCAGGCGGAGAACCGACCATGAAAAATCCACACGACCACTTGTTCAATGGGGGGAAAGAAATTACAATAAAGAATTAATTCATCCGCTTTTCAACAGGCATCCACTAAGCAGTGGGGATTCGCCACTTAAATCAGTGGGTGAGATATGAGAGATTCAATTATTAATTTCTCGACACCGGTGGTAAACCATCCAGGAGTTACAATGTTTGAAATTAAACGCAAAGTAAATGCAGAAATAAAAATGACTAAGATAGTACTCCTATTCACAGCCTTACAATTCAATTTATCTGCAAATCACAAATGCTAAAGATGTACAATCAAACAAGTGATGAAAGATGATTCTCCAAAAACTCCAATCTTCTCAATCTTCAGAATTACCAACCAAAATCAGAATTATTGAAGTCCGATTTAGTAAACAACAAACTGAAAATACTGAGCCAGCAATTCAAGACACACCAAAATGCATATTTCTTCGTCAAACTTCAAAGAAACACTCCAAAATTGTACTTACAAAACCCCAAAGACATGGCGACCAGCTTCAAGCTTGAATTTCACCCCAAAAAGCCACTAATTGAAGGAGCACGAATTCCAAAGCAGCTACAAGAAGAAGTATGACCATAGAGAAGGTACGATCTCTCTAGAAAATCAAGGACATCATAATAAATTTTGATTCTTTGCAATATGAGTTGCCCTTAGCATAGAAACAATTAGCATTAATACCCATAATGAAATTAAATTCTCTCTATGAGCTACAATTAAAAGAGCATCTTCAGCAATACAAAACTAGCAAGCTCAAATCTAGAAATTATCACCAAAACCTTCGACAATGAAGCCCAATATGCACTTCTGAATGAAGCACACTCCCAATTAACCATCTAGGGAACCATAATTTCAAGCCCGAAGAATGGTGTATATACTAAGCTCCCCCTTAGCCAGGTTCTGAAATCAATCCAATAGCATTTCGATATTGATAAACAAAAGATGAGAAATGAGAGAGCAAAGGCCTTCTTTTATAGATTCAAAGATGACTCTCCAGCTTCCTCCAAAAGGGATGCATCCTTTCTTTTTTGAAAATAATTCAATTTAAGAATCATCTCCTCCTTTCTTTTTCGCATCCAACCCATGAAGGAATAAAAACCTTTGAAATATTTTCTATTTGCCTTCACATGAGGCGTCCAGCCTTAGAGTTATTAATTTCTCCTCCTGATGAAGCGCCCACTCTCAAGGGCCCCCTTTTAAAAATAACATCAAGTTATTGTGCTAGGCCAAGGGGTTAAAAACACATTATAATAATGAAATGATTTAAATAAATCATTTTACCAAATTGAGCCTCAAAATGCTGAAAGCCAAAAATGCTCCAAACTACGTTGACTGAAATGGAAACTAAGCTAAGTGTTGATGCTACTGCCCAAGATGGCACTGCTAGAAATAGAGCTTACTAAAAATAGTAAACTCTGAAAAGTTGTTCAATTCACTTTGCATGTTATATCATTGCAAAGCTCTCTAAAAACCCAAAAACTCCACCAGACATGCATCAGAAACTCTTACAAGCAAAGCAAACCTTCAAAAATGCATCAGAACCTATATAAAAATAGGAAACCCTAATTTTACCTTTGACGAACCTACGGGCTTCCGAAAATAAGCTATCAATCACAAAAGAGTGTATGGCTAAAATGGGGACATTACACATGTCCTGAGGATGTTCCGAGGACGCGGGGATGGCTAGGAGACGTCCCCTAGGCGTCCCCAATTTGCCCAAATCAACCAAAAACATATAGGAAAACAAGGGACAGCTCTACATGTTGTCGAGGACGTCCGACCATCCCAGGGACAGCAAAGGATGTTTGGGACGTCCCTCAACCGTCTTAGGGACGATCGAGTGTCCCAACGATGGGCACTTATTTATTAAAAAAAAACTCACTTATGTTTAAAAAAACATTTTGTTTATGTTTTTGTGGGCCCCTACCTCCCAGCTCACCCTAAAGGCGAATAGGTTCACCATTTTGACTCATTTCAACATCTGTGTGAGAGGGAAAAATAGGAGCAGCAATAGGGTTTGAAGCAAGCCATTGAAAGAGGAGCAGCAGCAGGGGATAGAAGGAAAAACGATTCAATCTAGGGCAGTGGGGCTGCAAATCCTTCAAAGAGGCCAATTTTTCCTTTCAATTTTTTTTTCAAAGTTTAAAGCATGAAATGTCTGATTTTTTTTGCATTTTTTCAATTTAAAATTGCATTCAATCTAAAAAAGACATGAACAGCAGTAAGAGTGAAAGTGGAAGTGAGAATGAAGTGGAATTAATTGGTAGAAATATGAGTGCAAGTGTTGAGGGTGGTAGTCGACAGCAACCAAACCCATTTAAGTGCCTTTCAAAAATCATGGAAACATATGCAAAGGGCCCTTTCAACAAGAAAAAACCTCTTCTCCAATATGTTACACCCTGGGATCAAAAGAAAAAAAAAATAAGAGGGGAGAAGGGTGTGGAATTGTCATGTCTATGAGAAAAAATTTAGAGGCAGCTACACAAGGGTATGGTCTCATTTTCTAGGTGTTGCTGGCCATGGAGTTAAAATATGTCCACAACAAAAAAAAACATGAGAAGATAGAGTGCCATAAATTGCATATGGAGGCGGAAATGAGGGCTCAAGGTGTGACAATGTCAGCACCTTCTTTTGCAAGTGCACAATCATCTATGCCTATGCCATCCACGGTGGGTAGTAGTGAAGTTGCCACAAGAGGAAAGAGAGAGATGAGTGGTAGTGACAAGGGAGGTTCAATTGAAGCTATGTTTAATGTGCAAGCACAAGAAGCTACAAAGTCTTCCATTGCCAAATTCGTTTTTTACTCATGTCATCCCATTTCATGTGTCCCATTCCTCTTACTTCAAACAATGATCAAAGATGTAGCCATGAAATATTCTCTCTCAATTTTTTCTTATTTTTTAGTGAACATTTACAATAGAATCAATCACCCATTAAGGTTAGCATAACCCAAAACATACATGAAAGAACTCTAACCAAGAATGCGCCCTAAAACCACTTAAGGAGGAGGGGTGGGCATATGGTCAGAGGATCCCTAGGATCTACTGAATCAAAGAGTACGAGATTACACTGAAAGAGAGATATTAAACTCGACACCAAGAATGGGGCACTCAAGATCCTTTGACAAGCGAGGTGCTAACATATGGTGGAGTACTACTGCTGAATTGAAATGAGACAAGGCGGATAACCAGCCAAAGAACTTTCCACGCTACCACCAAACAGCGAGGGGAAAAGATTACAAAATTAATGCTTCTTCTGTTGCAGCAGGCATCCACTAAAGAGTGGGGATTCACCACTTGAAAGTGGGCTTGAAGAGATTACAAATCAGATTATCCACACTGGTGGTATACCATCCAAGGGTGCTTAATGTGAAGTTAATTAAATATTGCAGCAAAGGCTAAAACTGAAACAGTACTACTATTAATAGTTTGTACAAATAAGGAAGCTGCAAATTACATTGTTTTTCACCATTTTTAAAAGCACCACATTATACAATGTTTCCAAGTTAGAATATTATAAGAAATGAAGAAAGAAGATGGAAACAACAAATGAATTACTTGTCTCAAAAACCTGCAATTTTGGAAATGGCAATCAGCAACTACAGAAATTTATCAAATATTCATAACTCAACCAAAATACCTCCGAATTGCGTGCAACCAAAGGCTATGATCAACTGGAAGATAGGCGCCCCTACTGAGATGAAGAAACAGCCTCAAAACACCAGTAATTATTTATGGCACGAATCCCAATGCATATAGAAAAGTACGGCCCTCCTTGAGGGGCAATTTTGCTCTTTAAAAATCCACACTTTAAATTAAATTCTAGAAATTGGTGAGAATGGTCACCCAAACGTTAGAAACGGATAAGCCAAATACCCAAAACAAAACAAAATTCATACAAATAGCCGTGAGTGAATTCGACTTTCAGTTGTGTGCAAACAGCAACTGCAAAACTGATAAAACACTCCAAAATTTCATATTGAAACTCTATCTGCTAGTCTAGATGAGAAGCAACAATAATTCAATTAGGTGTTATTTTGCAAACACGAAATTGAGATAGATACTAGGAGGTCAGCATTCCTCAAAGTGCAAAATGAGAAATCATTTTGACAGCATAAGTTTAGCAAAATATGAGATAACCAAATGCTGGAGCAAAACCTCATTTTTAAAGGAAGAGAGAAGACTGTTCAAATCCCAGAGATGGTACGCCAATAACCATCACACATTTCTTTTTTTTTAAAGATATAATTCTCACTAAAATGCGTCCCACTTGAGACAAGGAAGAATTAAGTAAAACCTTTTTTAATTTCCTTCATGAGGTGCCACCCTTTAAGTCCCTCTTTTAACACAACTTGAAGTTAATACTTTAAGCCAAGGGGTCAACTGCAAATTAGAACAATTTGCCTTTTCATTGAAGAATTTCATTAAAATAATATTTTCAAAAGGCCAAGGCTTAGTTCTGAATAACTGCTCCAGAGGACGTGATGAACTGAAGGTTGACAACTACTAACTGCCAAAAATAGTATTTTCTATAAATAGTAAATGTTGAGGAAAAATCACAAAACCTCCAAAACTAGAACCTATGATTCACCTCAACGAGCCTACAGGATTCCAGAATAGGCTGATGAGCCACTAATAGGATTACTGCCAAAAGGGGAACATTACAAGCCACTATTGGTCCCTCATTCATGCCCCCTAGAGATCATAAGCTACACACCACCCTCCTAGAAAAAGAGTATTACAAGGTTAATGTGCTAATGGAGGATATGAGGCAAACTTGGATGAGGACAAGTTGTTCTATTGTGATGGATGGGTAGACTGATGTTAGACATCGGCCACTTATCAATATCATAGTCACATGCCCTACTGGTTCTTATTTTCTCAGAGCCGTGGATTGTTCAGGGAAGCATAAGGATGCAAACTTTCAGATTACCATTTTCAAAGATGAAATGCCATAGAGAAGGTTGGGCCTGCTAATGTTGTACAAATGATCACCAATTCAACACATGTGTGCAAATGAGTTGGTTTGATGGTGGAGGGTGCTTACAAGCACATCTTTTGGACCCCATGTTGTGTTCATGCATTGATTAATGCTTTGAAAGACATATGGAAACTAGATTAGGTGAAGCAAGTGGTGGCAAAAGCTAGAGAAATTCAAATGTTCATTTGCAACAACCACACCTAACTTGCTCTTTTTAGGACATTTTCAAAGAAGAAGTTCCTCAAACCTGTTGAGACAAGGCATGCCACTTCGTTTTGTTTCACTTTCAAATTTCAATATATGGAAACATTGGAAAACATTTGAAACTTCAAAAATTTGTATTCTAAATTTCCAATTACATTGAGCCTTATATTGCTTTTGCCTTTTAATGAATATAGGTATGCCACTTACTTCAACTTGTTGGAGAGGATGCTTGAGGTGCATGAGATCTACAATTGATGATGGTGAATTCGGAATTCGGAGTGGACTAGATGGCCTGATTCAAGATCTACTCAAGGAAAATTCATCAAACAAAAGATCCTTAATGATAATTGGTGGTCCACTGTGAGGTAAGACATTGGTGATTTTATTATTAAATTGCTGATTATATTAAAAATTAAATATAAGAATTGCTAATTTTCATATTAAATTTCTGATTTTAATATTTTGATTGTATTGTCCAATGTTCCAACTTTCGAAGTTTCTAACTTGTCAATTAATTCTTTTTAACTTTTTGTTTGCATTTTGCAGATATATTTGCTCTTTCATCTTACCTATTGTAGATGTCATTAGATATGCTGATTCAAACTCTCCTAGTCTTGGAGAGATATATGAGACATTTGACAGTATGCTTGGGAAGATAAAGCAAACAATTTTCGCTAAAGATCGTACTTTGAGGATATATGAGCAACATATTAGGCCCATTGTGATGCGGAGGTGGAACACAATGAACAACCCGCTTCATATGGCAGCCTTTGTTGTAAATCCCAAATGGTATGGTATGCACCAAGGGATGGAAGGGTGCCTCCATGTGATGAGCTAGAGGTTTTAGATGGTTTTAGATGAGTTCACATGAGCCACTGATAAGATGTATTTAGAGGAGCAGGCTTCAATACTTTGCACACAATTCCTTGACTTTCCAAATCTTTGTGGTACAACATTGAGTAAACGACAAGCGAGGTTGGATAGAGCTATATTAGCTCAAACGGACCCTATTGGATGGTGGAAATAGCATGGGAGGGATACACCACAATTGAAGATGCTTAACACTCACCTCCTTGCACTGGTTGTCAGTTACTCTGCTTCAAAGAGGGATTGGTCCACATAGGGCTTTATCCACTCCATCAAGAATAGACTTGCCTCTAGACGAGCGGAGAAGCTAGTGGCCATCCATAGTGCTCTTTGACTTCAGGATCGTCAAACTCCAAAGTATCGGCAGACTCCAACTTTACAATGGGATATTGATCTCGAAGACATGGCCGAAGTTGATAAGGAGGAGACACTAGAGGGATTAGTTGGGATTCCATTGGATGAGGTGGACCATCATAGTGGTAGTGACTTAAAGGACTCTGATTTTGATGCAGTGTTGGGAGATGCAGATTAGGGGCAGAAGTGTACTTTGTTTTTTTGTATTTTGATTTTCATATCATAATTGAAAGTAAAACTATATGGCAACAATGCAACCTTTGGGTATTTTGTTATAAGTTTATAACGTGTATGTTATTTTTCAATATCACATGCATATTGACAATGAATTATGAATTCTAAATGGATATTGTGTATTGACAATGATTTTTGAACACAAATGTTATATGTTAAGGTTCTATAATGTATATATGCATGCTTTATCCATGTTTTCATATGAATATTTCAAAATTTCCCTATATATTTTAAATTTTCCCTATATTTTATATAGCCATCCCCTAGCCATCCCCAAAATTGGCTTGAAAAATCGGGGACTTGGAGATGCATCCAGTCGTCCCCGTCCCGGAAACTCGGGGTAACACTGATAAATTTATTGCTGATTGGTTGATTGATTTTCGATGATATTTTGATTGCTTGACTGATCCCTTCTTCCCAAGAAATGATCTCACCTTTATATCTTATTATATAGGGAATCACAACCTTTCACAATTTCAGCCCTTTGAAAGAGTTACAACCATTCATCCATAATCGCTGTCTTGAAACTTTCAATTTTATTTAAATGCTTTTATCGTTTTAGGAATCACTGGGAATCTTGGTGCCACCATATTTACTTTGCCTATGTTGAGATTTTAAGAGTTGTGGTTTGGTCTCTATAAATGTTGTGATCTAAAACTTGGCCAGGGCAAAGTTTGCAGAATCAGACTCAGAAAGTACTCAACAAACCCAAAATTTTCGCCTCAGCAAAAACTTGAGAAAAACTAAACAACTTAAAACAATGGGGTGATATGAAACTGCATAATTTCCACTTTCGATTTTATCTTAATTCTATCTCATTCTTGCTATTCAGTCTATTATTAATTTATAGGATGCCCTTGCATCCTACCTGGTCCTGTAGACTGCAATGCTAGAAATGTTTCAGCCTTCAGGTACAGCCATGGCATCAACACTCTTGCTATGAACTACCTGATTGCTTGGTAAGTTTGTTTGCTATTCTGGCTGCATGTTAGGTGGTTTTCAGGAATTCGGTTCCAATGGAAATGATAGAATATGGTGCTACTGCTGACAACACAGGCATGAACAGCAGTAGTATATTCACTAATTACTGAACTTTTCTCTGTCTTGATTAATGGTTTTTTAACTGTTTGCACGCCCTTCACTTTAAGCATAACAATTAAAGTCATATTGTATGTGTCCTGAGCTTCTCCAAAATGCTTTGATGATCTTGGCATAGCCAGCTTTTATTCAATCACCAAGGACTTGAGTCTTCCATTAAAATTACTAAGGTAATGAAGGACTTGTGAATCTGTGATCTCAAATAGATCATTAAAGTAAGTTAGATTCAGTTCAACTGATCTGCCTACCTCATTTGCCAGTCAAAATGACTAAGCAAAGCAACTTGAAAGACTCACAATACTGAAGATTTTATATTTTCAGGGTTAAGATATAACAAGTATAAAATGTAACTGGATAATCACAGTACTCTTTACAAGACAATTCAGCAGAGAAATACAGTTGTCAGAAGACACATGGGCATGACATAGGTGCAGAAAGGTTCAGGAGTGATCTAGACACCGTGATACCAAGAGGTAGTTCTCATAACACCCTATCTGACAGGTTTATCTGCAGCCTTACCCATCATGCAGTTTCATACCATGGTGAACTTGTCCTGCACAAAACAAGATTGATGCACAGGTCCATAACATGCCTCAGCCTGACCCATAAAGTTTCTTTAAGTAGTACTTGGAATCCAAGGAAGCTCAAGCACTTGCAATTCTGTCCTTAAAAAGCCTGTTGCCATTTGTTATCTTTGTTCGTTTCATTTGCTAAGCTTGTGTACAAATTGTTCAAATAATCGATGTTGTGTTAAAACAAAGGAGACAAAGGCTCCTTATATAGAATTACAAAGACGATGTTTCTAAAAGAAACAATTGTTAACAGAAGACGAAGATAGAAACTTTCTAACTAAACTAACTAAAACTAAGATGACCATTAAAGAAACTACATTATTCTAATACTCTCCCTTAATGGTCATCATTCAAACTACCTAGAGAAATAACAGAGAAGGCTGCCCCCTTCTTCTCAAAATGCTTCCACAATAAAAGACAAGAGCCTACCACTTGAGATGAGTCTACCACCAACCCTCCCAAAAACTACAGAACTTCTGGAAATGACCAAAACTTATCACAAAACATCCAACCTAATGTGGGGCAACAGAACTGTCCCTCCCTGTAACCAGACACACCGAGAACAGCTGCCACGATTTTGAGGAAAAATTGGCAAACCCTCCAAGCTTTTGCAAATGAGCACGACGCAAAACAGACTGCAAGAAGTCAGTTGTGCAGATGTTCTCCCCAACAACTCTAGATGCAACCAAAACAAACTACAACAAACCATGATTTTTGAGGAAAAATCACAAAACCCTAAAACTGAAGTTTACAAAGCATCGTTTTTTTTCGGAAAAAAGGTAAAAACCCACAAAGGAATCTCACGCAACTCTACGAATTACAAAAGCCCAAAAACAATTTTTGAGGATAAAATCGAAAAAACCAAACAAGTAGCTAGCACAAAATCCGAAACACGAATCAACATACATAACATTGTTTGTCAGGAAAAACGGTAAAACCTTTCCAGAAACAAGAGAGCCCTCTCGAACTGCGAAAAACCCTGACTAGGGAATACAGGAGCAAACCTTTAATTTATAAACCCTCCCATGATTTTTTCAAGCAAAAAATTAGAAAACCAAACAGAATATTTTAAGGGTCAAAAATATGAAAACCCATCAGAATTTTTTTTAAGGAGAAAAAAATTACTAAAAAACCCAAAAAACAGATTTTTTTCAAGGACAAAAATATATTAAAAAACCCATCAGAAATTTTTTTCTTAGGGACAAAAAAATATTAAAAACCCATCAGAACATCGATGCACAAAATTGAAACCAACACAACTCTGCAAGAAATCACATTTTTTGAAACACCTCAAAAAACAACTTCAAAATGGGAGAAATCCATCGCAAAATGTCCACGAACAGAATGCATGTGAAGATCCGTCAAAAAAAGCAGGAGTCTTCAACGATGGCTAGAAATGAACAAATTTGGCACGATTTTTACAGAAACCACGACTTCTGACACATGTCGTCGAACAAAGAATACCTGACGTGGAAGACAGGGGGCCACGTGGGTAAAAATGGCCCGAAAAAAATAGTCACGCTCAAGAAAAATGCCCACAACCTGAATAAAAAAGGGCCCCGCGTGATATTTTATTTTTTTTAAAACCTCGTGATTTATTTAGACTGCCACACGATTTTTCACCTAAAAAAACTTCATGATTTCTACAAAAAACGATCACGATTCAGGTCAGACAAACCCACAAACCAGACCTTGAGACAGGAGCACAAAAATCCTAAAGAAATCTCACATGAAAAGATTCTCATGAATTACAGACTAACAAGCCCACGAAATTTTGGAAGTAAAAACACAAACTTCTGAAAAACGGAACCACAAACCCTAGCTCGCAATCTTCAAAACCCCTACTTCAATAGGCCCTCCCAAAATCCTGAGCCCTCCCACGAGGGAGATAGTCTCAGACCAACTTTGATACCATGTTCAAATAATCAATGTTGTGTTAAAACAAAGGAGACAAAGGCTCCTTAAATAGAATTACAAAGACGATGTTTTTAAAAGAAACAATCGTTAATAGAAGATGAAGATAGAAACTTTCTAACTAAACTAACTAAGACTAAGATGACCATTAAGGAAACTGCGTTATTCTAATACAAATATACACCTTGGTGGTCATAAAATCTTCTTGGTACATTTTAACCAAGTTGTAGCTAGTAACTGTAGTGTAGGCAAATCTGTTGGAGAAAGTTGCAGATTAAAGCAAGCTACAAAAACACTATTGATGTGTTTCTAATGTTCTTGGAGGCTTCAAGAGGGCAATTGGCTTGTAATATTGCAAGAGAATACAGGCAAGATAGGGCAAAGTTCTTACTCTCCTGGAGTTTTACCACATTGGGTTCCTGCAAGGTAATCTCTTGAGTGGAGCTCTATTCTTCTGGGTGTTCCAGTTCTTTACTTGTTTCAATTCATGTAATTAATGACCTACAATAATAATCACAATTTATGTATATCATTTAAAAGGTAATATACTATTTCTTAAGAAAAAAATTAGAGAAAAGCATGGCTCACTAAAACAATTGTATGTAGACTAAAAATTAATGTCAGGCTAGTGAAATATTGTTGATATATTATAATATTTCTGATGTTCTTGAGGGCTTCAAGAAGGCAATTGATTTGTAATATTGCATGAGGATAGAGGCACGGTAGGGCAATGTCCGTACTCGTCTAGAGTTTTACCACATTGGGTTTCTGCAGGGTAATCTCTTGAGTTGAGCCCTGTTCTTTTGGGTGTTCCAGCTCTTTACTTATTTCAATTCATGCAGTTAACTACCTATAATAATGATCAGAAGTTATGTTTCTCAATTATAAGGTAACTTACTATTTCTTGAGGGAAGGTTTTATGGGAAAGCAAACATGGGTCATTAAAACAATTGTATGTAGATTAAGATTAATGTCAAGCTAGAAAAGCATTGTCGATGTGCTCCTCATGTTCTTGGAAACTTCAAGAAGGCAATTGACTTGTCATATTGCAGGAGGATAGAGGGAAGATAGAAGAAAGTCCTTACTCTTCTCGAGTTTTATGTATTGTCCCCTTTTGGGATTGCCCTAAATCTTGCCCTCGAATCACAAGCTTAATGTAGTTAGGGTTATAACTTACCACTTAAGTGCTTCAAGCAAGATAACTCTTGGTTTAGGTTTTGCAATCATGTTAGATAATATTGGAAATATAATCCCTATGATCAAAACATAATAAATTCCTTATCTATTAAGGTATACCAAAAATACATAATTATTTCAAGACTATCTAAACTACCAATATCCATAATGCATAGTGGAAGTCTTAATTATAATAGGACTTGGATGAGAAATGTGATAAGTCCGCCTGAAGCTACCCATCTAAGCCCAAGAGCACGAATGTCTACGAAGACAACCCACCCCTTGGCCCCAAGCGGCAGGAACGTTCGAACCAAGACAATTCCACCCTTGGGGTGGCCTACTTAGTGGATACACTTGTATCTGCTTTTCCTATCCATGTTGTCTTATACATCCTCCTTATGATTGAGACTCCTTGAATCCATCCTAACAATCAATCATAGTTTGGCTTGATAGGGGAGCCTTGAAAGGGGTGCTTGTAAACTACTCAACGCATCTAATCCCAAAAGCACAAGCATCTAACCAAGACAACCCACCTCTTGGCTCCAAGCGGCAAGAATGTCCAAACCAAGACAATTCCACCCTTGAGGTGGCCTACTTAGCATGGGAGAGCCTGTAAACTACATCTCCCTAATCTGTTTCCTTCAACCTTACATTTGATTGATTTTAGGATAAAGATACATAAATATATATGTAGTCTATTCATTTTAAAGGAATATAATCTAAGTATTTATGTTCCATTGATATAACTTTATTTCTGCCTTAGATCTGCCCATCTGAGTGCTAATTATTTATTCATTTCTGATTGCTTTCATATTGGACTTCTTTATTCATCCTCTGCCCCTCTGCTGTTTTTACTCGGATTTCTTCATGGGTATTTATTTAAGATAAGAAGAAATCCAATGACCAAAAAGCCTGAATGCATGTGTACAATATACATGTACATATGTGTGCTCAAACAAAAATGTTTCAAGCACAAGAAGAATGATAAAGAAAGAATTAACAATTAGAAAAGATAAGGGTGTGTAAAGTTTGTTGCGACGTAAAGGCAGGAGGAGTGAAGCATGCTATATCACTATATATCAATTGCATTAGTTAAAAGTATATAGGTTTTCCTCTCTGATTTATTATTTTTTGTGTGCCTAAAAATACAAGTATAAATTTGTTACACTCCTACAAAAGTTTCAATGGCAGGTCTCTCATATTAAAATCTTTAATAGTTTACTATAATCCTATTAACTAAATAATTTAAAATCTTTAATATTGAGAGGCACGTGGATCTTCCATTGGAGAGAGGTAGAGTAGTTCACGTGATCTCTCTATACTCCCACACTTTTGCATGCAAACAAGAAAACAGTCCACATGCCTTGCTTGTGTTGCCACATGTTTGACTTTTCCTCGTACAACTACATTGGGCTAAATTATATTTTAATTTCAACAATAGTTCACCGTATGATTTTCTTAAAAAAGTCACCTCTATTACGGGTATTCTTGCTACTGTTATTTCTCCTTCTGTTCTTTTCGTTGTTTTGTTATTGCTATGTCTATTGCTGGTGGGAATAGCCATAGCAATCGCCCTGGGATTTATTGTGTGCTATTTGTTGGCCATTTCTTGGTTGTCCATGTTTCTCCTGTTCAGAAAGTTTTTTAAATTGACACCTACAGATGTTCAAGAGTTCAACAAATATAGGGAGGCTTTGGACTAGGTATGCATGCCGGGAGATGACGCTACAAGCTTATGGGCAGCTAATGAGAGCTCTTTCAATAATGTAAAGAATAGGATAGAGGCAGCTTATGATAGAGGCAGAGCTTGCAAAATATTGAAGCAAGTGATTGGAAGCAAGCTTAGGGAAAATCATCCTCCAGTTGTAGATCAGGAATGCCCCTCCTCAGGTGGAAGTTGTGAGGCATCATGACAAAGTAAGCTCCTTAAATGATGAAGAGAATGCTACTCTGAATCTGGTACAATTGATTATGGGTCGGTTTGCCTTTCGGCTTAGGAGAGAAGCAGAAGGAATTCTAATCAAAATTATCTTGTTTCTAAAATTTCACAGTTTTCAACCTACGAGTCATCGATATGCTAAGTATTTGTCTACTAAGCCCTTGCCATTTTTCGTTTTTTGTCAATTGACGTTATTATGCCAAGGGTTAGTAAGGATTGTGAGATTATATTCTCCTTTTCTTTTCTTCAATTGTTTGTATTTCGAGCCTGATAACAATGAGCTTAAGGCAGTCGTTTTTTGTCATGTCCCTGCCTCTTGAGGTGATTTCAAATCAAGGGTGAAGTGTTCAATTTTATGCACTATTGGATTATTACTGTGTTTCTTTCTAAGCAAGGCTATTATAGTGGTATCAAAGCCATTCATCCTGACAACCTATGAATCTGTTCATGAGTCATAAAGATCTGAGATATTGTCTCAAAGAGAGGAAGAAGACAATGGGAGATAAGGAGGATGATGGACAACAGTTCGTCAAGGAATCCAAAGAGTTTCAATCCACTATGAAGGACACTATGGTGGAAATGGTCCAACTCTTGAGGGGATTGAACCGGCAATTAGGTGTTGGTAAAACATGTAATGTCCCCAAATTTGGAAAACCCTAAATCTGCCATAATTTATCAATTTCAAATAATCAATTTGGTTTAGGGAATATCTATAACTTGATTAGGTCCCTACAAGACAGAATTAGAAAATATTTACAAGATAATATTATATGATGCTCTCATTTCAATATGTAAAGAAAACAAGGAAAGTAAGATTAGTGATACAACTACCTGTTTAAGACCTGCAAATAGGTTAGTAAACATACTATAACAAAAAAACAATATCATATCATAAATATATTGGAATCTTTTAAGTTTCTAATCCATTCTTCCTGGAGCAAAATGGTTTGATAAGGTGTCCTAGAGACCCTCTACCCTAGGCCCAAGAGCAAATGCTTCGCCCCTCTTGGCCCCATGTGGCCTCTTGCCATTCATATGGGGTGGTGTGCCCAATGAGGCGTCCTATCACCATTCCCCTTATCAAAATCATTTTGCCTCTTCTTATGACTTAGTTTAATCACCATGATGGGAGGTTGGGGTGCAACTACACCAGGGTGTCCCGAAAATCACTCCTTCTAAGCCCAAGAGCAGCCTCCTATGCCCCCTTGGCCCACATGTGGCAGGCCCCAACCATCCACCATGGGGTGGCGTACTTAGAAGATGATCCCAACGCCGTTTCCCTTCCTTGTAGGCCCTCAATTCCCTCACATATTCTAACTTCACATACTGAATCAGTGACACAAATCAGTAATATCCATTATGTCAAATATTATCATGTCCCCTTTTGAATGAACTTTGATTTGTCTTTTAGTCTTATAAATTAGGGTATAAGTAAGCATATGAATGGGGTCGGATTGTGTCCATCTCCAATCGTCATCTCAGACTTCTCACCTTTAATTATGCGATTCACTTTGGCTGGGTGTCTGAAGTATTACACTTGATTCACAACCTAACTTAGAGGATTGTATGCTGCCCTGGAGCAACCTCGTTCTAATATAGACTAAGTTAATTTCTCCACACCCTGATGTTGTTTTCTTTGGAAAGACTCTCCTTTAATACCCCCGCATAGGCAAGGGACATAACTCTTCATTACATTCATGATCCTCAATTAAACTAATCGTTGTTATTGAGAATAACTAATTTATTTAATATTATTTCTTAATAGAAATCGTTGTTTGCCTTGAAGATGATCGCTATATTTTTCTCGCGACTTGGCCGATATACTTGGGGAGGTCATCTCATATCTGCAATTTTTTATTAGCGATTAATTATACTTTTATACATAGTTGGAAAACTCGCCCCAAGCAAAAACTCGCCAAGCCAAAAATTGGAGAGTTTTTAAAACTTGGAAAAAACTCGAGAACTTAAAAAAATTGCATAAATTTCATTAGAAACACATTTTTTTTGCAAAATTCAATGACAAGATGAATCCAATGAATCCATAAATGAGTACCAAAGTGTTTTCTATTAATTTTGATTGACTTTAATGTAAATTGATTACAAAATCGCATTCTTATGCGGAATCCCGATGGCTAAAAGCCTGAAAGTCTGATACATGGAAACAATAAAACTAGAACTAGAAGCAAATACTAAACAGTAACTAAATACAACATGCTAGGCTTTCCTCTTCCCTAGTCTAGCAGCAGCTAGGGAAGAAGGGGTGGGTCCTCTAGTCCTCCTGCGTGTGCGTGGTGGTGGTGGCGGTGATGGCACTCGCGGTGCTACTATTGTTGGCTCCTCGACTAGCATGGAAAGTTGTGCATGTGGCTCTGGCTAAATCTCATCCATATCCTCAAGAATGTCCTCCAGCCCTACATCTCCTGATGCACCCACATCCTCCATTGCTTGTCTCTCAAAGTCAAGGATCTTGTCCACGCTAAACAATGGAGGCTGCTCATCTCGCCCTGTCCAATCACTATAAGGATCTATCTCATTTAAATCAATAGGATCCACTGATTTTTCTTCTACTCTCTTTGTGTGCAACCAAAGGTTTATTGCACAAAGACAAGATCATTGAGGCGCTTTTGTACTAACTTGTTCCTCTTTTTCGTGTGAATGGACTCGAACAAGCTCCAATTGCGCTCACAACTGGATGCACTATAAGGCTAACATAATATGCAGAGGGCAATTTTTTGAAGATGTGGGGTTTTTCCACCCCAATTTTTCCACCAAACCTCTGCAAAAAAAAAAAATATTGAAGAGTTAGAAAACAAAGTCAAAGACTCAAAAGTCAAAACACATTTTATCAAATTATAAGATGCATGTGAAATAAACTTAAAAGTTAAAGACTCCCAATTTTATACCTAGTGGCAAAGTGGTTCTTCCTCTAACAGCCAGCTCTGAAGAAAAGAAATTACCAATTGCTTCCCTGTACATATCCAACTCGTTGATGATGTGGTCTTGTAGTGTACCAACACTCTACTGATTTGTTTCTCACTGAGTTTATAGGTCTGATTTCTGTTTTGGTTTAATTCTCTTTTTTGTGCTTTGATTTGTTTGCCAATAATGCTAGAAAAGGACTAAAAAGCATATGCATAAAGGAAACTCAAATAAACTAAGCTACTGACAATAACTCAAGCAATTACTCAATTTAAGAGCCAAAGATGTTTTCTTCATTACATAATAGATCACATAAGATAGATGGCTTACATCAAATTCTAAAAAATACATCTTATGCCTTAATTTTTACTTACAGCCATACAAGCACTGTGAATAGTGACTTGCTACAATACCCGCCCCTAAAGAAATGCACACAACTTGTGAATAACGAACTTCTCCCACCAAAAATCGGCATGGGATGTCTTCTAGGACAAGGGCGCCCCCTTTAGGAAAGATAGCAGCCACCAAAGAGAGGCATCTTTTTCTCTTTTGTTGGTTGAAACCCTCAAATAAAAGCGGCTGGCTGTAGCTTACAAAAAATAGCTCCGCATAACCTGCAAACAGCAACACAGGTCTCCAACTAAAGCAACAAAATCTGACCAGCAACTTTAAAGTGGTGTTTCACACCATCAAGCAGCTCAAGAACGAAGAACAAAGCCCCACCAGGCTCACCCACTACAAGAAATCAGGAAACCCTAGCTTCCTTCCTCCTCCAAGCTTCACTCCCAAGTTTTCAACAAGCTAAATCATTCATCCATGAAGAGGGTCGAAATTCTCCTTCTATTTATAAATTTTTGCATTAAAAAACACTTTTCATAAAAGTGAGCACTATTCACTTAAGTTATTTCTTTTTTCACTTTATGAATAAATAGTAACTGAAAAATATAAAGTGACCCCTTCCTTTTAAAGACACATGGTCCCTAGGCCGACGATGGTGAAATAGAAGGTGAGTATCATAAATTTAAGCACAAGTATCCTGCCAAACGCAACAATTCACCCTGTCACCACACTCCGAAGACCCATACTGCAAACTGACAACCAAATGCCCGTCCAAGAAAGCCTCTATCCAGAACTATTAGCCTACGAGGGTCAGGAAAATAGGCTAATCCCCCAACTCTGATGCTCATGAAAAAGGGGACATTACAGGTCTCTTGCTGCAACCTCGGATTCCATCCTTTGAAAGCATGTCATGAGCCCCTCCATAACCTCTCCATTAGGATCGGAGAAGCTCTCTAAGAAGAGATAAGAAGGGTTAAGGAAGTACCCTGCTGCATGCATGGATTGGTGGAGTTGATTGTTCCACCTCCTATCAACAATTTCCCATATGGGATCAAATTTCAGGCTATCCCCCATGTAGTAACTTTTGATAGCCTCTTTGGCCCTATCCAAGGCCTCATAAATATATCCCATGGGGTTTTGATCCCCATCTACCAAGTGAAGGACTCTTACCAAGGGCTTTGACACCTAGATTAAAAATACAAAAAGATCAAAGTTAGAAATTTATAATGAAAGGCTTAAAGTTAAATTAAAAAATATTTATATTTATATTCAACTTGAGTTTAAAATTAAAATCAAAGTTTTGAAGTTACCTTCACGATCTCTGTAGCTTTTTGTGCAAACAAGGGGTCGAAGACTATTGTAGCAACTCTCTCTCCTTCGGGCTTCTTTGAATATGAGGAGTCATTCCATGCTTGACTCACAAACATTTGTTTTAAAGAGCCCAAAGAATCCAAAATGCTTTGCAACGTTATGAAAATCGTTGCAAACCTTGTGGCACCTGGTCTCACCAACTCCTTCCCTTGTGTATGATCTCTCATCAAGCTAAGAACCCAAGGGTGATTGTAGATAAATTTTGTGATACTCTTTGCATCATCTACAATCAGTGCCACCCAAACAAGTTTGCCTATGTCCTCCAAAAGAAGGTCAAGGCAATGGGCCGCACAAGGTGACCAAAAGAGTGATGGATGTCTAATCTCAAGCATTCTTCCTGCTGCCACATACGCTATTGCATTATCTGTGATAATTTGCACCACATTAGCAATCCCCACCTCCATCACAACTTCTTCCAACAATGTACACAATGTATCTACAGTTTTTATCCTGTTGGAAGCATCCATCGACTTCCAAAACACAACTTCACCTTTCCAAGCAACCAAAAAGTTAATGATGATGTAGTTTCTGCCATCCGTCCACCCATCAGAAAGAATGGAGCAGCCATATTTCTTCCATTTATTTTAGTGTTCTTCAACCACTTGCATTGCCCTTTGGGTTGCATTTGTAAGCAACCTGCAGGTACAAAGTAAAATAATTAAATAAGTACAAAATTGTAAGTTTTAAACAAAAAATAGCTTGAATTCAACATAAATAATAAATAATAAATTAATTTGATTTAAAAAACATAAACTTAGCATAAAATTAAGTTGACTTTCACTTACCTCCCACTCAAATCTTTGCAAGAAGGTGGCTTGTAGCCTTTTCCCGCAACTGTCAATGCAGTGACCATATTGTGCCAATAGGGACTACTCGCCACATTAAATGGTATGTTATTGAAATACCAAAAGTCAACACATGCCAAGTCGGCATGTTGATGTAGCTCCTTGTTCCACCCTGTAGCCTCCAATGATACCTGTGCTCCTAATGTGTTTCGAGGCACAAAAAAACTTTGTGGGTTGCATGAAGATGAAGGTGGTGGTGACATTGGCACTCTAGTCGAAGTCGAACTAGAGGAAACAGGGGGCCTAGAGGACAATACAGTTGTGGCTATGCTATGAATGTGAATCCGTGGACCACGAAGAGAGCCCACAACGCCAATATCTCCCTCCTCATCTGACTCTATCTCCATGTGCTCAGCCCCATGCTCCTGAGTTTGACCATGGGCATGCGCATGTCCACTAGCTATGGCAGCTGCTATGGCTTTTTTCGCCCTCTCCCTTTGCATTTTTCTTTCCTCAGCAATTGAAAGTAGTGCAAGCATCTCTTTTCTAATCTCTTCTTTGGGCTGCTTACAAGGCTTGGCATCACGCTGAGGAATGCCTGCAAGATGGTATTTGAGGCGATTTATGCCTCCATGATATGTATTCTTGCACTCACTGTAAACAACTATTCCAGGTACGTGCCCTCTCACACCATACTTCCATGTAGGGTCTCTAGCCCCTGGAGGACGAGTGCCTGGAACCCATGATGATGGTGTGGGCAGGCCGGAACTTGATGGGGCGGGGGCGGAACCTGATGCTGAACCAGAGCCAAAAGCCATTATAGTGTGTATTCAATGATCAATGATCAATCTACACATACAAAAAATATGTACAACATATTAGTTTTTTAATACAAAAAAATTTAAAAAACAACCTAAATCATTAAAAATTTAAAACTTAAAAGATATAGAGCTAAATTCGATTTAAATTGATACAAATGTGTTTAAATGAATTATAAATTAACATTATTAACTAATCTTATCATTCTACACAAAAAATGAACCTAGGTCTGAAAATTTCAAAAAACAATTAAAAAAATCAACAAAAGATTGTAATGAATCTTGTTTTTTGGATTCTAAATGCAAAAAAATTGTTTCTTTGTGCTCTATCATGACTTTTTTTCAAATTGGAATGAGTATTTTGCAAGAAGAATGAAAGAAAATGATTACGCAAAAACAAAAAACAAAAACAAAAACCTTACCTGTGAATCAAATTTCCCTTCAAAATCCACACAAAATGGCGTTCGAATCTGCTCTCCTCGATAGCAAATCGTTGGAAATGATATCTCCTTGCTTTGGGGGGGGGGTGTTTAGCTTCTCACACAAAGTATCATTCAATTTCGAAATGAAATGAAACTAAAAAAGACGTTTTCTTTGATTTATTTCTGCCCAGCCGAGTTTTTCTAAAAACTTGAAAAAACTCATTTTTTCTAGGTTTGGTGAGTAAACCTCAAAAAAACTCGTTTTTAAAAAAAACTCACGGCGAGTTTTCTGCAAGTGTGCCAACTATGCTTTCATATATGATTTTTTAGTATCAATTACTTCGATCTGAGTGGGATATCACATCAAGCAATCTCGTGCCACTCACAAAGTTCATGCCAAGACTCCACATTGACCCATCAAAGCTAGATCACCTGTAGAGTATCACTCCTTGGCATATGTCAAGCGCTTACTAGCATCCATCAATTTGGGCATTTGTCACAATGAGCTTGTGCGATGCAATGTCACAATATTTTAGATACCGTGATTTGCATGCAGTTAGGATAATGGCATTGGCCAGGCATACAAAAGGTCCCTCATTAGATAGTTGGGTCGTGACCAAATCACAATCCTTCTTTCACACAAGGGCAAAATAATAGTCGGTCATTATTTATGATAAAGATTAGTGAGAGCTTAGTATATTCAACTGTTGGCACTTAAGGGCACCAGGATGAGATAATTGATTCTAATAGCATGTGGTTCAATGGGCTTTGGATGGTCATCGCTACATAGATGTCATAAATATAAACAATCACTCCTTATGAAGGATGATCAACATTTGGTTTGTCCGATGCTCCTTAAGGATTGCAGCTATTGTCTAAGTAAGCACCCACGATGGCATGGAGTCATAACATTGAAATTAGACAATATAAATAAAGCGTTCTAGAGACTAGCATAAATTAAATCTATATTTTAATGTAATGTCTTTTATATTATAAAAATATCATGTCTTTATTACAATAATCATAATTGCCATTTAATATTTGATAGTTATAGTATTATTTTAATATCTATAATGATAATATAATTATAATAGTGTCTTCGACAATTATAATTATAATGATATCAAATTGGTTAATATTTTTAACTATGCCTCTTGTTATCTTATGGTCCCATTTTGGAGACATGAAAAAACAATATAGAATGGCATGGAGAGCAGTAGTTCAAGGGTACAAAAACCAGCAGCCTCCACCAAGTTTTTCAAAGCCAAATTCTTGGACCAAGGGGCAGAAAATGAAACAGAGACACCACTTGAAAAAGAGGACATGGCCAAATTGTATAATGAGTATCATGCTCAATGTCCAGCTTTTCTAGAGATGTAACATTCACATATTTCCATGATATGAAGACCAAAAGAGGGCATAGGAGAAGGTATGAAGAAAGGAAGGAATCCAACATCATTTGGGCAAAATCACCATCCCAATTTTTGATGGTTCAGGGAGTTCATCAGCAAGGGCTTGGTTGCAGAAATTAGACACATATTTCTCCTTGAATCCCATGTTCGAAGAAGAAGCCATCAAATTTGCTACCCTACACCTTGAGGGTTGGCCCACGAATGGTGGTATCACGGTATGGTGACACAAGGCCATAGTTCCATCAAGACATTGGAAGAATTCAGTCAAAGGTTAACGGAGAGATATGATAGGAAGGATCCAGAAATTCACTTTCAGCAAGAAGATAAGGTGGAAAACTACATTGCTGAGTTAGAGAGACTAGTTGTGATGGTTCCAAATGTGTCAGAAAGAAGGAGCATAGCCTCTCCAAACCCCTTAGAGGTTTGGTCATGGCGAAGAAGTTTACTCAAAGAGACCTTCCACCCCCAAGAAAGGCACCATTCAGACTTAACCCTTCGGAAATGTCAAAGAATGACCTTCGAAGGACATTATGCTTTGATTGTAAAGCACCATGGCAGAAAGGTCATCATTGTTTGGGGAAGGGTCAAATACACTACATTGAGGTCTATCTAGGTGATGATTCCGAAGAAGAGGAAATTGATCCAAAATTAACAATAATTGAAGAAGAGAACGAACCCAAAGGAGAAGAGCATCTAGAAGGAACCCTTGCAACCCTATCAGGAGCACCAAGGTACCATTCATTTCGAGTCAAAGGAATTTTACAAGGGCAGCGAGTGAATGTCTTGATTGATAGTGGGGCTACTCATAATTTTATTGATGAGAAATTAGTGGCTAAATTGGGATTGAAGACAGAGGATTTTGGAGGGTTCAATGTCATAGTGCTAGATGGTTACATTCTTCCATGCAATCGAAGAATTCAGCAGCTGAATTTGACTCTTGGTGGCCATAAGATGAGAGATGACTTCTATGTGATCGATATAGGGGATACTGAGATGGTTCTTGGAGTGCAATGGTTGCACTCACTCGGAGAATACACGCAGAACTACCAAACAATGGAGCTTAATTTCAAAGCTAATGGGAAGGAGGTGACCCTCCGTGGCCTCTCCAATGGTGGCCCTATGGTAGTTTCAATGAAGCATATGGAAAGGGCATTTCAGAGAGATCAAATTGCTTGGGCAGCTAAATGCTTGATCACAGATACTCACCATTCCAAGGAAGGGAAGACCTTCCACATTGACATTCAGCCCATTTTGGAGAGTCACAGCAAGGTTTTTGATGATATACCTCATGGTCTACCACCTGAGAGGGGTTTCCAGCATGTGATTGAGCTTGAGGATGGAGCCAAACCCGTCATCACTACACCCTACCGTCATTTAAGAGCATACAAGGAGGAGATAGAGAAAACGATCAAGGAGTTGCTTGACATGGGACATATTCGTCCAAGCTCTAACCCTTTTGCTTACTCAGTGGTGTTGGTCAAGAAAAAGGACGAGACGTTGAGGATGTGCATTGATTATAGAGCACTCAACAAGAGGACAATCAAAAACCATTACCCTATCCCCAAGTTCGATGAATTTATCGATGAGCTTCATGGTGTAGCATATTTCTCCAAGATTCACTTGAGTTCAAGGTATCATCAAATAAGAATGAGGGAGGAGGATGTGCACAAGACAGCTTTCAAGTGTCATTATGGGTATTACGAGTTCTTGGTCATGCCATTTGGGTTAACCAATGCCCCCACCACATTTCAGTCGTGTATGAACCATGTATTCATTTTACAATTGAAAAAGTTTGTTTTGGTATTCTTTGATGACATCTTGATCTATAGTAGGACTTGGGAGGATCACTTGAAGCACATTGATGAGGTACTTGGCATACTTGAGCAGCATCCATTCCACGCCAAGATGTCAAAATGTGAGTTTGAATTGACTAAAATTCTATATTTGGGGCATAAGATTAGTGCCCAAGGGGTTAGTGTTGATGAAAAAAAGATAAAAGCAATACAAGATTGGCGAAGACCAAGGAACTTGTCACAATTGAGAGGTTTTGTGGGTTTGTGCAGCTACTATAGGAGGTTTGTAAAGGGGTTTTCACAACTTGCAGCCCCCTTGACCAATCTAATGAAGAAAGGGGCTTTCTCTTGGGATCCCAAATTGCAGCGAGCTTTTGATAAGCTCAAGGAGGTAATGAGTTCATGCCCTGTCTTGGCTATTCTAGATTTCTCACTCCCTTTTGTGCTAGAGTGTGATGCTTCAAGAGAAGGGATTGGAGCAATTTTGATGCAAAACAGGCACCCTATAGCATATGAGAGTAGGAAGCTTAAGGATGTAGAAAAAGATTTCTCCATTTATGACAAAGAGATGTTGGCAATCATGCATGCTCTTGCCAAATTCAGACAATACCTAGTTTGTGGGAAATTCGTGGTGAAAACAGATCATAACAACCTCAAGTTCTTCCTCAATCAGTGTGACTTGAACGATAGACAGC
Source organism: Sequoiadendron giganteum (assembly GCA_007115665.2). NCBI lineage: Eukaryota > Viridiplantae > Streptophyta > Pinopsida > Cupressales > Cupressaceae > Sequoiadendron > Sequoiadendron giganteum. The sequence goes on from CM021102.1 coordinate 350,771,725, forward strand.
AAAAATGGGTAAACAAACTTCAAGCTTATGATTTTGACATTGAATATGTGAAAGGAAAGAATAATATGGTGGTTGATGCACTCGCTAGAAAGCCCTATTCTGTTCTATATCTGATATATCTGCTGATTGGAAGGCTGCCATATTAGCTAAGTATGCCAAAGATTCTTTTTCCATTGATATTTCAGAAGGGAAGGTGCTTGATGATAAATTCAAGGTCATTGAACATCTCATCCTTTACAAAGGCCATGTGTATATTGTGCCCACATCAAAGGTCAAAGAGAGGATTTTGAAGGCATGTCATCATACTCCACTTGCTGGTCACCCAAGTTTCTATAAGACATACAAGCAAGTAAAGGAGCATTTCTCATGGAAAGGATTGAAGAATGATGTTTTACAACATGTTAGAGAGTGTGTAGTATGCCAACAAAACAAGTTCGGAAATGTCTTTGCAACGAGATTGTTGCAGCCCCTACCCATTCCAAATCAGAAATGGGAGAGCATATCTATGGATTTCATCACAGGGCTGCCTAAGGTACAAGGTAAGGATTGTATTTATGTGGTGGTCAATAGGCTTACAAAGTATGCTCATTTTCACGCCATTACTTCAGAATTTAAGGCTCCACAAGTGGTTGATCTGTTCTTTAGGGAAATATTTAAACTTCATGGATTGCCCAAGAATACAGTGAGTGACAGGGACAGCAGGTTCATCAGTTTGTTTGGCAAGAACTCTTCTGTTTGACTCACACCGAGTTAACTTCGAGTACTAGTTACCACCCCCAAACGGATGGGCAAATGAAAATCGTGAATAAATGGATTGAGGGCTACCTAAGGAACTATGTCACGGGCAGCAAACAGCATGGATAAAATGGTTGCATTTGGGGGAGTTTTGTTACAACACCACACATCATATGTCTATTGGTATGTCACCCTTCAAAGCTCTTTATGGTTATGATGCTTCTTCGTTGATGGATTTGCTTCTTATTGATAGTAGAGTCCCTCGAGCCAAGGATGTGATACAAGAGAGTATTTTGCAGCAAATATGGAAGTCTGGATGCCTAATGTTTCCAAGTTTGAACTTCTTTTGTGCTTCTCTCAGATAAATAGTGACTTGATTCTTGGTCTTTCTTATCTTGAGATTTGAAAAATTTATGAAATTTTGTTGCATTTTTGCTTCAATTTGACCATATAGTGCTCTGTTCCTCCTTATAAAATGGAAAATGTGAAGAGATAACTCTGAAAGTTTCTTTTCGGATCGATATATGTATGGCAGCAGTACTTTATCCAAGTCTTGTATGCTCTTCTTGAACTTTCTAGCGTAGTGTTTTTGTTCTCATATTATAACATGAAAAATGGCAGCAGAATGTAGAATAAATATTTATATCCAAGACAGATGTATCTATATAATCTCAAGATAGAATTATGATACAGTTGTATATACTCTGAATTATATGAGAAAAAAAGTAGGCAAACTTTGCAGGAAAATACAATGGATTCTTCAAATTTCTTTCGCTGGTATTTCCTTTGAGTAGTCTGCTTCAGAAAGTCTGTTGGCAAGTTCCGTATTTTTCATTCACTATTCATTCTATTTGTTCTATTTGTAGACAGGATGGGCAGTGGAGCAAATTTACATCGGTTGAAAGCACATCAGATATTTCATATAAAAGATTTGATTTTGTAAGATTCTCTCATTTAATTCAGAGATCTGGTTTACTCTGATTTGATTGTCAATTAATTGCTCAGAAACAGCCAGCAGTAAACGACGACGGGAAAATTGTTTCAGGCTACCTGTTTCCGGTGTCTGTTGGGTTTATGGTTGAAAGTTCCTACCATATAGCCTATAGGCTAACTAAAAATCAATACGTGTTTACCACCATATTCAAGCTACTTTTACGCCAATACAATTATATACATCTTTAAATAATAGCTACTTCTCATGGTTATGGTGAATGAAGCCTACGTTGTGGGAATATATTAGCATGGGTTATTTTTCATCGACTGGCTAAATTTTCACAAAAACCTGAAAATGTAGTTTTTCCCAATTAGGAAAATTTGCAAAACAAATGAATTTAAAAATTAAGATATTTGCAATCTTACAAGCATTATTAGTAAATCATCTAGTTTATTTGATACTAGGCATGGAAAACAAAACGGAAAGATTTGTGTATTGTTATACAATCTAAAATGCTTTTCGTTCCTTGAAATGTTCCCTAAAACCAACGGGTGAGTAGATGTCCCAATTTTATCTTACGTTTAGTGAAATTGTACTTTGCTATCATTACATGTGCACCATTAAACACAGTCACTACTGAACCACAACGTTGCTAATAAAACCAAAACGACCGCATTTTGTTATCAAATCGCAAGTTGGAGCTTACCTGCCAAAAAGTCCCAGAGGAAGATAATAACCCCATTTCTTAGTCATTGTGAACCGTTTGGCATGCCAAACATGCGTCGCAAGTCTTATAGTCCCATCAGTGGAGCATCCATATCCACCATCGCTTCCGCCCTTTAGCTCAATTCTTCGGCGAACACGCCTGGAGAGTTTCTTCACCTTGTCTGTCTTTTCGTCCCTCTCTTCCTCTCCCTTAATTTTGAAACGAGTGGACCTCATCAGAGCATCTCGCTTCCTTTTCTTCCATAAATTGGCCTTTCGGTTAATGTAACCGGTAGTCCTGCGCCGCTCGGTCCTGGGCACGGTAAAATCTTGATTATCATCTTGTTCTACATCGTCCGGTCCTCTCCTTCTACGGATTCTCTTTTTAATAATAGAGTACAAAGCTTCGACCTCCGGAGCTCTCGCATTTGCAAGCCTTTTTACATTCAGGGCAGGTGGAGGGCGCTTCATTCTTCAAACCCTAACTGATAAACGAAAATCGTAAAATCCTTAGTTGATAAATAAATCCATTCTTGTTTTATAAAATCCCCAAATATCTCTATTATCTCTCTGAATGCATTGAATTTTCTTTACCTTCGAAAAAAAAATAATCCCTTTCTGAGCGTGAATTGTCGGAAAGTGTTCTTCAAAAACACCCTGACTGCGTATCTCCTTGCTACTTGGGACTTGAAGCCTTTACCTGCTGTGTGGTCTTTGTGACTTCTGCGTGAGGTGAAGAATGTGGAGGCTGCGGTTGAAGAAAACTGGCCACACCTCCCCAGCTGTCTCGAGCCTTCCAAACAGGCCGCGTGAGGTGTGGGGGGAGCCTTTATCTGCAGTCAGGTACAGGGAGGAATTCCCTTTGGAGGCCGCGTATCCTCCTCTGTACCTTTGGCGCGTGGGGTGAAGGTGTGTGGAAGGCTGGCTTGCCTTGTTCCTTGCTACACCTCCTTCACTACTGTGCGCGCCTTTTACACCTGCTGCTTGTCACTCCTTTTGCAGCGTGGGTGTCTCCTCTCCGTGCAATGTGAGGTGTGGAAAAACTGCGTAGAATATGGGTGCAGATTTACCACTCCGTGAAACTTAATACTCTTTTTTTTTACTAATTTGCTCAAGATCGAATAAAAACGAATATTTTTGCCTCCTTTCAATTTCGAATTTTCTGTGTGTCCAAATTCTCGTAGTGTCCTTTCAATTTCGGATTTTGTTTTCAATTTCTCATTTAGCCATATTTAGATTTTAATTCAATTTCTAAATTTAAAAATCCATTCATTTCATCATTTTTATTTTTAAAAACATTTTATTTATTTATATTTAATTTAATTTTGAAATAAAATTTATTGCATTTAAATTTTGAAATTTCAAATTTATTATTTTTAAATAATAATAAAATATTTAAACAATCAATCTAATTATTTAATTTAAATTAATTTTATCAAATTTAATTAAGTCATCATTTAAATCACATGCATTTTTCATAATTTTGAAAAATTACATTAAAATTAGATTTAAAATTTGCAAACAAGATAAACGCAAAATATATTAAATATTATTTATGTAAGTGTGTGAGATCTCATTTATTCATAAACGTCAATCAGTTAAAAAATTCTATTTGATCGTTGTTCTCGCTTTCCATCACGTTCACCTGTTTCTGCGTTCATTTGCACTCGATTTATCATTAGTAATAACAAACCTTGAAATAAATATACATACAATTCAAATCATAATAATTGTATTTCAATTTCAATTTTATCTCGATTTCAATTTCAATTTAACTATCATTAAATAATCATTTAATTTTCATTTAAATATCGACATAATGATTAATACTTGCATTAAATAAATCAATGAAATCCAAACGTGACATCTTTCCTCTTTTGGAAGAGACATCGTCTCGATGTCTTATTAGTCATTCAATAAGCATAACATCATCATCATCATTATAACATACTATCTCAATCTATAAACATAGTGTCTCAGTAGGTAAAGCATAGTATCTCAATCAAGCATAATAAAATAGTAACTAACAACATAGTTCTCCAAAATAAGCATAAGCAAATATAGTAGCATCCACGCTATCAAAGTTCACAACATGTGAATCAAAAACTAAAGTATCAAGTATCTCCACACAAAAACAAATGCTAATCTAAGAAAGCAAATGAGAAAAATGACGGTCTATCATCTCAGAATCCTCTCATGTAGCATTGTCCACAATATACTGGTCCCACTAGACCTTATATTGGGTACTATCTCTGTTACGTAGCTTAATGCTACGCCTGTTTAGGATTAGGATGGGCTCCACTAGCACCACCCTTGGATCCTGTACCTGTAATGAATGCCAATCAAGAATATGAGTTGCATCACGATGATAAGGTTTCAACAAAGAAACATGGAAAACATTATGGAGTCGAGCAAGAGCAGGTGGTAACACTAGTCTATAAGCAATTGAATTAATAACTTCCAATACATCAAATGGTCCCATAAATCTCGGTGCCAACTTTGATGATTTCCCAAACGAGATAGAGCTCTTATGAAGCTTAACCCTCAAGAAGACTTTATCTCTTGCAGCAAACTGTCTGAAAGTCCTGTTCCTATCAACATAGCTCTTCTGTTTATCGATTACTTCCTTCAATCTACCCTTGATCAACTTCATTTGCTCATCCATTTCCTTGAGCATATCTAGACCAATAATGATCATGTCTTCCATCCTGTCCCAACTGATGGGTGTACGACATTTCCGTCCATACAGTGTCTCAAAAGGTGCCATACCCAATGATGCATGAAATGAGTTGTTGTAGGCAAACTCAACCAATGGTAAATATTCCTCCCACTTGTACTGCTGATCCATGCAGTACATCCTCAATAAGTCCTCCACAACCTGATTGACCCTTTCAGTTTGGCCATCGATTTGTGGGTGATATACAGAACTAAAATTCAGTTTAGTTCCCAAAGTCGCATTCAGTGTAGTCCAGAACCTAGATGTCATCCTGGTATCTCTATCAGAAATAATGGTCTCTGGTACACCATGTAATCTGAATATCTCTTGCACAAATTTCCTTACAAGAGTCAATGATCCATCCTTCAAATTTCCAAGTATGAAATGTGAAACCTTCGTCAGCTTATCAACAACTACTAAGATAGTATCATGCCTATTTCTGCTCAACAATAATCTTTAGATGATTACTTGCCACTTATACTCAGGTATATCGTGCGGATACAAAATTCCTATTGGATGCACATGCTCAACCTTGACTCGCTGGCATTCCAAACATCTAGCTACGTACTCCATGACATCTTTCTTAAGCTTAGGCCAAAAATACAAAGCCTTCAACTCTGGTACCATCTTTGTAACTCCTGGATGCCCTAAATAAGGTGCATCATAAACTTCCTCAAGTATCAGCTTCCTCAAATCTCCACCCTCAGGGATATACATTCTTCCCTAATATCTGACAATAGCATCCAACTCCATCACATATCCATCAAATCTATGATCTAAAGGATCTGCCTCTAAGGCTTGTCTAACCCTGTTATAATGCTCATCTCCTGGAAGATACTGCAACACTTGTTGCCTCAAGGTTGACCTTGTGGTCAACATAGCAGATAGATGTCTTCTCCTGCTAAGAGCATCAGCAACTCTATTCTCCTTACCCTTGATATACTCAATACCAAAATCATACTCACTTAGGAACTCAAGCCACCTCCTTTGTCTCGCATTGAGGTTCGACTGTGTGAAGATGTACTTAAGTCCTAAATGATCGGTCTTAAGCTCAAATGGCTTCCCTAGGAGATAATGTCTCCACATCTGCAATGCATGCACTATAACTATAAGCTCAAGATCATGTGGTGCATAGTTCAACTCATACTATTTCAGTTTCCTGGACTCATATGCAACCACTTTCCCTTCCTGCATTAACACAACTCCTACACCTTCACCTAATGCATTTGTAATCACAATGAAGTGCCCATTAGGATCCGGTATAGTCAACACTGGTGTTGATGTCATCTTATGTTTAAGAATCTAAAATGCTTCCTCGCACTTCTTTGTCCACTCATATTTCTTTCCCTTCTTCTAAAGAGAAGTAATAGGTGCTGCAATTCTAGAAAACCCTTCCACATATTTCCGATAGTATCCTGCAAGTCCCATGAAACTACGAACTTCAGTAACACTTTGCGATGTTGGCCAATCTACAATTGCCTCTATCTTCGCAAGATCAACTGAGATTCCCTCAGCAGATATGACATGCCCCAAATAGTGAACCTTCTTCTGAAAGAAAGTACACTTCGAAAACTTACCAAAAAGCTTTCAATCTCTAGGTCGTTGCAAGACTATTTTCAAGTGCTTCTCATGTTCCTCTTCTGTTTTAGAGTAAATCAGAATATCATCAATGAATATAAGCATGAAATCATCTAAACAGTCTCTGAAGATACTGTTCATAAGGTTCATGAATGTCGTTGGAGCATTCATTAGGCCAAAAGGTACCACGGTGAACTCGTAGTGTCCATACCGAGTTCTGAAAGCTATCTTCAGAATATCCTCATCCTTAATCCTCAACTGGTGGTAACTTGATCTAAGATCAATCTTAGAAAACACAGTGGCCCCTTTCATCTAATCAAACAACTCATCTATCCTAGGTAAAGGATACCTGTTCTTGATGGTAACCTTGTTAAGCATCCTGTAATCAATACACGGTTGCAAGGTTCCATCCTTCTTCTTAACGAAGATTACCGGTGCACCCCATGGTGATACACTCAGTCTAATGAATCCTTGTTTCAGCAACTCTTGCAATTGAACCTTTAGTTCATACAACTCTGTAGTAGTCATTCTGTAAGGAGCTTTGGATTGAGGCTTCGTTCCAGGTAACAGTTCAATAGAGAAATCAAATTCTCTCTTCGGTGGTTATTTTGTAAGTTCTTCTGGAAAGATATCCAGGAACTCTCTAAGAACTGGATAGTCCCCTAGACTTTGTTGGGCATGATCCAAGTCACTAACCAAAATAGCAAAAATGGAACATCCTTTTCGATGTGCTTTCTTTAGTTGCATAGCTAAGATATGTCTCAACTCTAGAGGCTCTCAAGATCCTAAAATCTCAACTAGATGTCCAAAATCATCCAAACAACTCACAACCTTGTCCTCACAGTTCACTATGGCTTTATGCTCATTTAACCAATTGATCCCTAAGATCACATCATAAGAACCCAACAGTGCTACATAAAGGTTAACTTGGGTTTGGAAGTTAGGTAACTCTAAATCGTTGCATAATAAACGTGAATCTACCCTCTTCTCTGCTCGATTTCCATACAGTATCATCCATGAATGTGACATAAAACCATGTCTAATAGGTAATTTAGCAACTACTTTAGGATCAATAAAGCATTTAGTAGCTCCTATATCTATCAAAATAGAAATAGATTGTCCAAAAAGCTTACCCCACATCTAGATAGGTGAAGCCTGAAAGTCGACTTGACGATTGTCAACCGCTGCATGTATTTGATGTTACGGTTCTCGCCGATCATTACCACCTCGCTAACCTCCTATACACTGAGTGCAATTGGAGGCATAGTGATCTCCTCCATAAGTATAGCATCCACCTCGTGGCCCTAAATGACCACCTGTCTTGTTCCTGATATTGGAGAAGTTGGTGATATTATTGTTCACCTTCTTGTTTCCGCCATAGCTACCTTATCCTTTATCCTAGGCATTTATTCCCCTCTTCAGATTCTTGATCTGTTGATTACTGTTGTTACCCCTTTGGTTATTGTTGTTATTGTTTTGAAACTTTATGTTTCCAAAACCAGATTTTGCATTCACACTCTTCTTGTAGTTTGCTACCTGCTGCAACTTATGTTCCTATTTCATGGCCTTCTCAAAGTCCTCATCCATCGTCAATGGATTATGAATGTCCACATCAGCTCCAATATGTGGCCTCAACCCTAGAATGAATTTACGGATACGAAACCGTCTATCCATCTGATATTGTGGTACGTACTTCAGGAGATTGGTGAACCTCTCCCAGTACTAGGTAACAGTCAAACCACCCTATGCTGGATTCTGGAATTTTGTCATCTTCCTATCAAAGAACAGTTGTGGAAGCCACCTCTTCCTGAATAGGTTCAAGAACGCTTCCCATGTAGTAAGTCTTTTCGTTATCCCACCAAGTGGCAGCTTCTTCAATAAGCTGGTATGTAGCTCAAACTGCCTTGGTTTCATTAGACATATTCCTGAGCTCGAAGTATTTTTCCATCTCAATGACCCAGGATTCTGCTGCATCACCTATTGTCTTACCATCAAACTTGGGCAATGCTACCCTTTTCAAATATTTTGCTAACTCCCCTTCAATCCTTGCTTAAGGATTAGGTAATTCAACCCTTGGATTATCATTATTAGGTTATTCCTGATTTTGGGGAATTTCAACTCGAGGGTTTTGTCCTTCTCTAACACCTCGAACTTCCTATTCTAGATTATCCATTCTAGAACCTTACTGATTTAAAAGCCCAAGAATTTGATCCAACATATCAGTCTCATTGCTTACAGCAACTCCTTTACCTCTTGTACCCATTATGTATCATAATTCCTACATCAAGGAATGTTCATTTAGCATAATGGACAAAGGACCCTAGTGTTTAAACCTAGGGCTTTGATACCAAATGTAAAGAGCGGAAATCTCTTTAAAACAACATTGACAATTACTTTAAATAAGATCCCTTATATTCAAAATAAATTCGCCATTCCATTCATTCAGACATCAAAGAACTAGTCAATTACAAAACAACGACATAAAAGTCGCTAAGATAAATTCATAACAATTCAATCTAAGAACATACAAGTGTCGAATTACACAATTTCAATTATAAATACAATGAATGATAATAATATTAGTTACAATTTGAGACTTAGGCATTTAGTCACCATAAGATCGTCATTACATATATCAAGAATAATAAACCATAAAAGAAGATGCCATTCGTTGATCTTCCATCTAAAAGAAAATCTTCATAAAGAAGATGAGAACAAGGATCAGACGCTTTTTCCGCCCAACCTCAAAGCTTATGCTTCCCCGAAATTTCTTAGTCAATCAAGAAATACCCGATCCTGCACGAATTGCTTAGCAAAAAGCAATCTACGAGCAAGATGGAATCTGGTGCATGCCTAGTACTACTAGTAAACCACAAGCATTTTCATTTTTCTAATTCATTTAAGAAATAAGCAAGTTCGATACTAGGATATGGTAGAGAGTTCAATAAATCCATCTATTTCAATGGTCTTTTAATTACTTGGCCAAGTAAAATGTCATGCATGACAATAAAAATAGTTTTGGAAAAGCAAAACTACACTCTCTATTTACCCATTTTCGGCACCCGTCCTGGAAGGTAACTTTCCCAAAACCATAACATGCAGAATCATCTATCATTCATGCATGGTCTAAACAGTCAAAGACAATCTTTTATAAACATCAAACTAAAAATTTTGTTTAAAACGAAAATAGTTTTAAAAGAGCTTCTTTCCATTCTTTAAATCCTTAAAAGACATAAAGTTAATATTTTTAAATTGAGTAATTAAATAATCAATAAAGTTTAATGAAGGTGTAACTCCAGTATGCAAGTTAAAAACATATAAAACCAAAATGAAAAGAGTACACATTCATTCGTTTATACTCATCTAATTAATGTTGTTTCAAATTTGTTCTGGATATTTTTAAATAAATTATATTTCATGTTTAAACGTTTTATTTTTAGTTTGTCATATTTTTAGTAAATAAACAATAATCGTTAATTAGATTTACACTAACACATAAAACCTTGTCTTCTAAAAAGAAGCAAATCAGTATTTGGAAACGCCTCTACGATGACTTAAAAGTGTTTGGAAATCATTAAAGAAATTATTCAGCAGTTTATATATTGTAATTTTAAAGAACTTCAATAAGCCCTGTAGAACTTTGCTCTAATATATATAGATGTTTGTGGGCTCAGACCGTTGAATCATCACATTATGGTTTTGTGCGAATTGATTAAAACAATTACACAAGAAAAGAGAGAGAGAAAGCTACGAGCGTGAGGCCCAACAGTTTTAGGTTTCTTATTTTTCCATTTTCATTCAGGATTTAGGGTTTTAGATATACAGTTAAAAAAATCGAGGTATTTCTTGCCAGTTGTGATGTTGCAGAGAGCGTTTGTAAAGATATCTCTAATGCTACGTTGATAGGAGAATCCTCGGTGCTACGTTGATAGGAGAATATTTCTCAATTATGTTGTTAATTTAAATTCAAAATCTTTTTAAAGTGAAAATGAAGATTTTTAAATAGATAGGAAATTATGATAATTATATTTATGCAAGTTATTATAGATTAAAAGTCTATTTTGTGGAAGAAAATAATTTTTTTAATATGAATATAGTATATATAAAATTAATTTCATATTAGATTTTATTATTTACATTTCATATTTAAGTTATTTAGATTATTTATTTATGTCTTTCATATCATTAGATTTAAGACATTTGTTATGGTCTTGGTATATATCATAAGATTTTATGGTTTCATCTTTATTTTTATAATACGAGTTTCCTCATTGTATATTGTACTAGTTTCATACTTATATTTTAATAAATTTTATCATTTTATATTATTTAAATTGCTTCTCTCTTGTGTGAAAGGTTGTTTTGATTGTAGGTGATCCTCGAGCTATTATGAAGTTGATCGACAACTATTACATGCTAAATTCAATAGATAGCCACTGCCCAAACCATTGCCTCTACTATTTCCACCCATTAGCATCAGCATTCACCTACCCCCACTATTTATTCAGTCGAATAGCAGCACCCTATGACCGCCTAAAAAGTGTCAAGACCCTTGCCATATGCCATAAAGGGGGATTTTCTTCCTAGATCCATAACTTGGGCATATTGCATCAATTTTTTCATAAATAAATAAGTATTGGATAGCTAGTTCTAAGTACTACACAATCATCTACTTGGTTTTTCTTAATGTTTTCCTAGATACCTATTATTTCAATTTAAAGTTAATCTATCTGTTTTGACTTGTACCTTAGATATTTTATGAAATATGGGATCATTTTTTGTGCACTACGAGGGTTCCAATTTCACATGTTTCGATCTCTAATTTGTATATGAGGAGTATATCATTATAAAACCATGGGCTTTTAATTCATCCATTTGTAATCACCCTAAACAATGGAAACTATAAATCTTGGGAAGAGTGTTGAATGCACAAGACAACTGAGAGGGGGCTGAATTAGTTCTACCCTAAAACTTCAAAACCCTCATTAACATTTAGATCCACATTCATTCAATAAACCCTTAAATCTATTATGATGATTTAGCATGAAAAGCAAATAATAGTAACTTAAACAACTTAACACCATACACAAGAGAACACCTGATTTACATGGAAACCCCGAGAAGGGAAAAACCACAGTGAGGATTAGCTCACAATATAAGTAATATCAATACCAAATACAATAGGACTCACTACCAGAATATAAGAGAAGATAGAGAATAAATTTTACACAGAGAAAAGCATCTCAATGCAATAGATAATCCACCACAATGACATCAACACCTTCGCAGTCGAATTGTAGAATTGTAGCCACCTTCTACTCACTACATCCAGTAAACTAACACATGAAATCCCGCATCACACTTCTCAAATTCACACTCTAACACTTTGTAATTTACATCATTCACATCTATCTCAACACAACAATTCAACTTATACTTATACCGTCTTCAACCTTGAAACCCTTCTCCAAGGTCAGCTATGCACATCAACCATGCAAATTCAAATTAGGTCGGCACCAAAACACTTATGTGGAGGATAAAAGTGAAAGAATACCACATCAAACCTTAGTTAGGACCCAAATTAACAGCTCCATGCTACAACACGCTTCTATAAATAATAATTATCCATCACAAGAAGTGTAAAAACTAGGTAGATCATTACCCATGCAAACACCATTAAAATTTTAAGTGCACACTTCCTCAAACCCAAGGATGACTTGTGAACCTCACACCATGCTTGAACATGATCTAGAATATTCCACGAGCACCCTTAAATCCAACAAACTCCTTCACAACAACTTCCAACTGAAGAATGTACACACCTAGTACACTCAAACAACTCTGCCATACACTATTACTTAGAAAACCATATTTTGAAGCATCAAACCTCAAACCATCTTGATTGATCAAAGATATTAACACCATCAACACTCCTTTAGATTCACAAGACTTGAAACATAACTATGGAGAAATGTGAAGCAAAAACATTTCTTCCAGACACCTCCGCAAAACACGGTCACACAATGGTGAACACAACTTATTTTGTACATTGATCCAACACACCAACTCTTGAATACAACACCTCTCATCAACATATATGAATCACACAAGAAGATCTTCAACCTAGAAGAAATGCAGAGCAAAGCCAGAACATAACTCTATTACCCAGAACACCACTACAACACACTGTTTCCTCTTTTTATCAAATTTTCTCAAGAACACTTGGAAACCAAGCACCAGAGACACATCCTCGTTATCTTCGGTACTTCCTCATCCATAGACAAAATATTTTCATTATTGAGTGAAAAGTTGTGTTCTTTACACGAAATAATTTTCATTGTTGAGTGACAAGTTGTGTTCTTTACACCTTTTCAATACTTTTCCCAGATTATTGAGAGCTTCCTCATAAGTTTCACCATAGGTGATGAAATCATCCATGTATATCTCCATACAGTCATGTGCATAATCAAAAAATATGTTGATTACTACTCTTTGAAAGGTAGCTGGAGCATTGCATAAGCTGAAGGGCAGAACAAAGAAGGCATAAGTTCCCCAAGGACATGTGAATGTAGTTTTGTCCTAATCTTCTAGAGCAATCTTTATTTGGTTGTAACCACTGAAACCATCTAGAAATGAGAAGTACTTTTTCCCATCTAGAGAATCAAGCACTTGATCTATGAAGGCCAAAGGAAAGTGGTCCTTCCTAGTTGTTGTATATAGTTCCATGTAGTCTACACAAACTCTCCATTTTCCACCTTTCTTTGGAACAATTACCAATGGTGAAACCCATTCACTGTTTGATATAGGATAAATAAAGCCTGCATCAAGGATTTTTTGAAGTTTTTCTTTCACTATCTCCCTCAAGGCAAGATTCATTTGTCTTTAAGGCTACCTAACATGTCTATAACCATCATTAATATAGATCCTATGCATACATAAGTCAGGATATATTCCTTTCATATCATGGTAATCCCATGCATAGGCTAATGCATGTGCTTGCAGCATTGTGTGTAGAGAATTCTACTACTCTTCAGTCAAGGCATTGTTGATGTTCAGTATTTTTCCTGGCATAATTTCCAATTCCATGGATGATTCTTGCACATATGAGAGGTCAAGACTTGGAATTATTGGTACACATTGCTCTGGTAGTAAGGAATGAAGATTTGAGATATTTCTTCTAAGGAATTTGTGGGATAATACTCTGCAAGGGATCTTGTAGGCATGTGAGATAGTCTTGTTGTTGTGGGCTCCAGCCACAATCATTCTAGATTATGTGAGCAATGATCTCATCTTCATCCTGGTCATTCAGCAAAGGGTTACATTCTATGGTCATCAATGTCTACAGAGAATAGTTATCTTCCTCATCCAAAGTGGGCCAAATAGTTTTCTCAAGATCAACATAAGTTTGTGTTGGAGGATAGAGAACCAAATTCTTGGTTACTGTCCCATTAGATATTATCATATTGTTAGACCTACAACCTATGAAGACATCAGCTGTAGCTAACCAAGGTATGCCTAGGATGAGTGGGTAGCTTGCAAGATTAACCTTAGGCTGTAAAACTATAAAATCAATGGGATATTCCCAAGAATCCAATGCAATAAATAAGTCTTCAATGATTCCTTCAGGCTTTATTGTTGACCTATTAGCTAACTGTAAAATAGTTTGTGTAGGTATAAGTGGCTAACTGAAGTAATTTCATTGTTTCTTTTGTCATAACATTGATTTTTTCCCGCAAGTCTATCGAAGTATTCTTGATGAGGGTGTCATTAATCTTAGTGTCCACTATTGGACTACCAAGATCTATATACTTAGGGATAGTAATGTTCCCTAACATGATATCCACAAGGTTTCCCAAGACATGGACTATCTGAGAATCCTTCCTTTTCCTTCCTAGTTTCTTAAGACAAAGATCCCTCGCAGTTTTAGTATAGATAGGATTTTTTTTGATATCCTGGATTAGTAGAATCTTGATGCTCACATATTTTAATTGACCTAAGAGGTTTGTCTTAGCTTGTGTGTGATTCTTTTGAATAGCTAGGTGTTCAGGAAAAGGAGGCTTTGGACTTGAGGTAGTTTGGTGTACCTGATTTGACTTAGTTCCAAATGTGTTTTGTTTAAAGCTTCAACTGCGGTTTCCTCATCCTCCATCTCTATAATCTAAGGAGATGAAGGTACAAAACAAAAATTCCTAATTTTGGGTGGACATCTCTCACCTCTACTCCATAAGTGGGGTATTGCATAGCTTCATTAGTATAATCCTATTGATCAGGCTTATTGTTAGGGTTAGGTGCAAGTTGGGTAGGTATTTATGGTTGTTTGGGTGGCTGGGATGTAGGATTTGATGGAGGAATTAAGGCTTATTTTTGTGGCGGACGAGGGAGCATAGGCTACTAATAGTTCATATTTTCTTGTTGCCACTATTGGCCATTTTTTATGTTGAGGTTTCCATTGATTCTGCTATGTTCTCCATTGTAGATTGTAATTGAAACCCTATAAAAAAATTGTTGCCAAGGGTTTGGCTACTATTGGTTCCAATTTGGCTAAGGTTTTGGTCATTGTTGAGAGTTTTTCCATTAGTTTTGGTTTGCTAACCAGGGTTGAGAGTTCCAAGAAAAAATGTTTCGATTCCCAATAGGAAAGGATGAATTAAAGCTGAGGGGATCTTGTGGCATACCTTGTCTTTGTTGCCATGGAATCCTTTGTGCTATATAAAAGAGTTTTCCATCATCTCCTTCAATTGGCTGAAAATCAGGTTTCTCAACTTTGTCTTACTGGATACTAGCCACTCTTTTGCATTTACAATTTGTTTTTATTTTCCTACAACTTGCATAGTCTTCAGTGAGCATAGCCTCAACTTCCTCCCACTTTTTCTTGATGTGGAGAGTATCCAACTAAGTTTCTAAATGGTTGATAATTTCCTCCTTCATATTGGTCATTAGGTTGCTTAACTCCATCTTTGAAACCCTGTAGATGATTTACCAATATTGGATGTCCTATATCCTCTTGGCCTTTTAGTGAAGGTCTTGGAATAAAACTTGCAGACCTTACAATTTTTTTTGAAATGGTATCTGAGAAATATCTCCTTGTCCAATGAGTTGCAAGGCATCCATACAGTCATCATTGACTCCTCTCCAAAAGATAAACTTGAGGGACTCTTTTGATAACTTGTTTTGTGGGTTTTTCTTCAAAGCAAACTGGAATCTCTCCACATAATCTTCTAGTGGTTCATCATCCTTCTATGACATTCTAAAGATGTCATCTTTCCTCCTATAAGGTCCCCTATAATAGTCTTGGTACTTCTCCAAGAACAATGTCTTCATGGTATCCCAATCAGAAACAACATCCTTGCCTAATCCCATGAACCATCTTAGGGCCGCATCTTTTAGAGTTGAGGGAAGAGTTTAACCATATGAGAATCATAAGTATAGTCATAACTTCTGCATAGGACATCAAATTCAATTATAAATGTATTTGGGTTCTCAACCATTAACGCATAAAAGACTGGTAAGGATGAAGGAGGAACGTTCTTCAACACTATATCCCTTTCTTGATTAGTGATTGGGAACTCAAAGGTGGCACATTTAGGATCATCATCCAATACATCTCCCATGGTGTGGTATGTTCCCTTTGTTTGTGTACTAGATGTTGGTGATAGGGAAATTTATTCTTCAATGGTACCCTTGCTTTGTGTACTGGGTTCACCAATTTTTGCTATGTCTTCTGAGTGTGTAGAGGAATCTTCTCAAAGGATATCTCTGCCTCCGCATACATGAAATATGGCTTTATAACGTAGCGGTCCTTGCATAGTGTTAGTGTATCTCTGGTGTTGGAAAAAGATTAAGTCTAACAGTCCTAATGTTGGAAACAAAAGTTAAGTATGAAACTTGTAAAAACAAATCTATGAAGATAGCACCATCCTTGACAACAATGCCAAAAATGTAGAGTCCAAACTAATGTATTGTAAAATTGGTAGATCCTACATAATTCAAAGGTTTATCTGATTGAACAGTCCACTCAACATTGCTAAGACTACATTAAAATATCAACCCAAGGTTTGTAAACTTGTGATGGTGTAGCATTATATATGCCTTCAGAGACTCAAAAATACTTAAGCTACCCTATTCAAGTTATTCTAGTTGCTAAAAATTCACAAAATTGCAAAATAGTAAAGACATAAACCAGAACTAATGGCTACAGATACCTACAACTTAAACTATAACTGAATTGTTGCTAATAAAATAGTATTGTGACAACTCAAAACTGATAAAAACTACTGACTCAACTAATTTAACCTCTAGAGTACTACTAGTTAACCATTACATGCATATTCATAAGCATTCATTAACAATAAGAAAAGTATGAGATTCCAATTTAACTTGCATATACTTCATGAAGTAATGATAAACTAATAACAATTATTAAACATAAATGAACAACTAGAAATGAAGTGAGGAAAAGTACCTTGAGTGACTTGTTCAAGTGGTTGTTCGCACTTTAACCGAGCCTAAATCTAACTAACAGATTATATGCATCTAATAAGATTAACTCCATTCATTTCATATCATGAAGATTACACAAGATCCTCCCACAGATTGTATTCAATCATTTTGAATATTCATCATGTCTTAAAACTAAAAAACCAACTAACTTATCTACAGATTCAACCAACAACTATATACAAGCTTGAGGGAATCTTATTCAAAGCAACAACTTAACCGAAATTATTAAATCTCACTCCTAAATATCTGAGCGTAGAGTTAAGATTGAATTATTCAACCCTTAACTGAAAAGAAAGAAGAATCCTAAAAGGACTAAAACTCTACTAAAACATAATGGCATATAAACATACAAACATTTGTCAAAATACTATTAGTAAAGGAGTCCTTCTTCTTCAATGCTTATTAACTAGTTATAATGACACACGTTCAACCTTCATCAGGTGCCTTTAATTAGTAATCATCACATTTAGCTAAATCTGGAACTCCCCAGTTTTGTTGTCCTAGAGTTCCTTTTGTTGTGGGTTCATCCTGCAACTACTATGTGCTATAGTTCCTCCTTGGATGCAAAAAGGTTAATTCACAAGGCATGTACACAAGACTAACTATCACAATTAAAACATAGAATTCCATCCACATTCATGCATATCTACATATAAACCATGCAATACTCATTATGTCATAACCATATTTCCATCATTATATTTTAGGTTCAAGTCCGCATAATAAGTATGAAAGGATAGTATAATATAGGAGAATTGTCTTGAAAGTATATCTAAAAGTGTCTCAAAATGTGTATGAAAACAATAGAAAATGAGCTAATATGTGGACCCGTCAATTTTTACAAATACAACTAAGGTTTGTAAAATAGAAATCACCATATTTGCATTTCTTTTACTATTTTGACTACTTCTTTATCAATCTTTCCACTGTCAAACCTTTTATTTATTTGGCTTGGATAATATCTCTATAGGTTGCATGACTAGAAACTCTTCATCTATTCATTACTCATCCACAATAAAATCCATAAAAGAGGCTCTTCAAGATAATAAAAAAATGATCTCAACATACCAAGTTGACAATCATCTTCCTTCCTAGAGCTTGAATTTAATGGTTTCAAAATCCTTTAAAACCTATGTTTCTTGTGCCTTGGCACTTTGGGTTTCAACTTATGTTCTCTTTTGATTTTTGATCTTACTATAAATGTCAAAACTCTTTTCTAGCACCTTTCCTAGAACT
>CM021102.1:350790228-350848649 GCA_007115665.2 Sequoiadendron giganteum
CCTACCAGAATGCACTCATGAATCTACCACTGACTATGTACTGGGGTAGCCCATGCAATCTAAAAATCTCCTTGAAAAATAACTCAGCCACCTGTGGAGCCCTGTACTCAATTGGAATAGCAAAGAAGTGAGCGTACTTCGTCAACCGATCCACCACCACGAAGATACTCCCTCCCATGCACCTTAGGTAGACCTGTGATGAAGTCCATAGAAATGCTCTCCCATTTCTGCTCTGGGATAGGCAACAGCTGTAGCAATCCGGCTGGATGTGTATGCTCTGACTTGTTATGTTGACAAGTCACACGCTCCCTAACGTGTCTTAGTACATCATCCTTGAGGCCCTTCCATGTGAACCTCTCTCTGACCTGTCTGTATGTTTTGAAATAGCCCTAATGGCCTGCTAAGGGAGTGTCATGAGTAGCCTGCAATATCTTCTCTTTCAATCTAGATTCTGGCACCAAGTAGATCCTATCCTTGTAGTAGATCACATCATCCACTACTCTATACCTATCACCCTGAATCAGTCCATCCATCAACTCACAAGCAAACTTATTCTTGGAGTACTCCACCAACAAGAGAGACTTCCAATCTATGGAAATCTCTGAAAGTGAACATGTTGAAGGTCTCCTAGAGAGGGCGTCTACCACAACATTCTTCTTTGAATGACACTCATGACAGAAGGATTTGTGGTGAGGATTGAATGACATTGGAGCAGAAGGATTTGAATGGGAGTGTCTGAGACTATTGTGGCCAGTCCTCACCACAAACTTCCCTCCAACTAAATACTGTCTGAATTTCGCCAAAGCATGCATAATGGCGAGCATCTCCTTGTCATAGATGGAGTATAATCGCTCTGGTCCCCTCAACTTACGGCTCTCAAAAGCTATGGGGTGTCTGTTTTGCATCAGCACGGCTCCTATGCCCTCACCCAAGGCATCACACTCAAGAACAAACGGCTGTGTGAAATCTGGAAGCGCCAATACTGGACAACTACTCATCACCTCCTTGAGCTTATCAAAAGCTCGTTGTGCCACCTCTGACCAACTGAATGCCCCTTTCTTGGTCAAATCTTCCAATGGTGCTCCCAACTGTGAAAAACCCTTCACAAACTGCCTATATTAACTGCACAATCCAAAGAATCCTTGCAACTCTGTGAGTGTCCTAGGTGGTGGCCAATCACAAATCGCCTGTATCTTCTCCTGATGGACCTGCACTCCATCTGCGTTGATCACATACCCCAAATATAATATCTCTCTAAGACCAAACTCACATTTTGAATCCTTAGCGTAGAGTGACTGCTCCTCCATGATGGTCAAGATCTCATCAAGCTGCCTCAAATGCTCCTCCCAAGTCTTATTGTATATGAGCAAGTCATCAAAGAACACCAACAAAGATTTTCGCAATTGTTTATTGAATATATGATTCATGCAGGACTGAAATGTGGTGGGCATGTTTATCAAACCAAATGGCATGACCAAGAATTCATAGTGCCCATAGTGACAACAAAACGTTGTTTTGTGTATGTCCTGCTCTCTAACTCTTATCTGATGGTACCTTGAACGAAGATCAATCTTCGAAAAATACATTGCCCCATGAAGTTCATCCAACAACTCATCTATCCTGGGTATGGGGTACCTATTCTTAATGGTTTTCTTATTAAGAGCCCTATAGTCAATGCACATCTGCATGGTTCCATCCTTCTTCTTCACCAAGACCATAGAAGAAGCGAATGGATTGGAGCTTGGTCTGATATGTCCCATTTCAAGCAATTCTTTGATTGCCTTCTCGATCTCATCCTTGAATTTCTTGGGATGTCGATAGGGGGTAGTGATCACTGGCTTGGCCCCCTCCTCCAACTCAATGGTATGCTCAAAACCATGATCGGGTGGTCTCCCTGGAGGTATCTCTCCAAAAACCCTATCATGTTTACCCAACAGCTCCTGAATGTCAACATGGTACGGCTGCCCTGAATCTGAAGTCTCCTTGGTAGTGATCAAACACTCTGCTGCCCAAGCTATGTCATCATGGTGAAAAATGCTCTCCATGCATCTAGCGGACACAAACTTGGCTGATCCATTAGCCATGCCTCAAAGCACTACTCGTTGCCCCTCTGCTGTCCTGAATTTAAGTTCCATGGTCTGAAAGTTCTGTGAATATTTCCCTAATGAGTGTAACCACTAGACTCCTAGTATAGCATGAGTGTCACCCAATTCCACCACATAGAAGTCATCTGTGGCTGTGTAATTGCCCAAGGTAATAGGTAGCTATGGGACCCTCCGAGTGCATCTCAATTTATAGCCATCTGCCACGATCACATTAAATCCTTCAAAGTCCTCTGCGGGTAGCGTATGCTTCTCAACTAGGGTTGCATCAATACAGTTGTGGGTAGCCCCACTATCAATCAGCACTGCTATGCGATCTCCCTGTAAAACCCCTCTAACTCTAAAAGAGTTGAATCTAGGAGTGCCTGATAAGATAGCAATGGTGCCACTCTTACCCTCTCCCTGAAGTTGCTCCTCATCTGAACTGCTGTCGTCACTATCCTGAGAAGGCTCATCATCGCTGCTCTCATTCTCAGACACAACCTCAATAAGGTGAGCCTTGCCTTTCCCTAGGCAATGGTGACCTGGCTCCCAACGTTCCTTGCAATGGTAACAAATTCCCTTGATTCTGCATTCCTTGCAATACTCCTCATCTGGATCACCTTTCTTGTTTCCCTTCTTCTGAAAAGACTTCTTGCCCTTGTTTTTTTGAGGGACGAAGGGCTTAAAAGGGGTTTTGTTGTCAGGTGTGGAGAGTTCCATGTCTCTAGCTCTAGTGATCGCGTCTTGTAGGGAGTCAGCTTTGAAAGCCTTGATCCAACCACGAAGGGGTTCCAATAAACCCTCAATAAAGAGCATAACCAACCACTGCTCCGAAATATCTGTCACCATGACTGCCAACAGCTGAAATTCTAAAATGTAAGCATCTACTAAGCCACTTTGCTTAAGTTGTGCTAACTCCCTGAAATGAAGTTCAGGATCCTTCTGATCAAATCTATCTATCAGTTTTTGTGTGAACTCCAAATATGATGTGATATTGGCATGTCCCAATGTGACAAGCCCATGGTACCACCAATCATGTGCCCCACCATCCAAGTGTAGAGTTGCGTACTTAATGGCTTCAGACTCCAACATAGGATTAAGCTGTAAATAAGTGTCCAACTTCTGGACCCAGGCTCTAGCCGTACATTTACCAGACCCATCGAAGGAAGGGATTGCAAGTTTCCCAACCTTTCGTTGCAACTCCTGATTTTGCTGCCCTCTGTTATGGTTTCTTGGCCTATTCCTGTACTTGTTGGTGCAAAAATCTCCTAATGATATCGCTGCATGAAATTGATCCCCTAAAGTTTGGTATTCCCTAAAATATTCTGCGAAACCTTCTTCTTGAACTTGTTGCCCCTGGGTTGTAACACCATGTTCCCCCAGGAATTGAGGCATTAGAGGCCTTGGTGTCACCTTGCTAGCTGCCCTAGCATTGCTTTGTGCTGTCTCATTATTATCTTGTTAAGGGTGTCAATTTTGCAAGGTAAATAACAGTTACTTGTTGATTATTCTTGATACGTTTTGGCAAGGTGGATGTTGTATAGATCAGATGGATTGTGTATACTTGAGATTTTAGTTAAGCATTGTTTAAGAGAATTTTTTCTTACAACTGGCAAAGGCAGTTTTAGTTTCAGTTTTTCAATGGAAGTTTATGATTCAATTTTTTTCTGAAGGGTTTTCTCAAAAAAAAATTTGAGAACATAGAACATGTTAAATACTTTATTGTTCTCACATTCTAAATGATGAGTGATTTTGGAAGCAATAGGATGTATGTTTCAGAAAGGCAATATATTTTGTTTTGTGTAGTTGGAATTTTTTTACTTTGATTCTGAGGTCATTGCAGAACAAAGTATGTAATTCTTGAAACAAAGATCAACTATGTATTTACAATTCTTTCATACTTGTAAATTTCAAAATACTATTAATGAGATAGCACTATAAGACTATCAGTGAGATAACATCATTGCCAGTGAGGCTTTGTACAAAGATTATTTTTAGATAAGGCCAGTGAGGCCAAGTTCGAGTGGTTTTATTCCCCAAGAGGGTTCCTCTCAAGATAATATATGTGTCAATATTTTATATGTTTTTTTTCATTATCTGTTCATTTGATTTATTTTGCATAAGTTCATTCATGATCTAAAAATTATTAAAAGAAATAAAAGAGTTAATTTGATTGTTAACAATGATTCACCCCCCTCTCAGTGTTAATTGTACTCCAACAGTGTTTGTTCAATTTAGTTTGGTGTCAGCCTGTGCCTAGTGGTAGTAGGTTTGGTCTTGTATCCTTGTTACTATCTCCTAGTACGCGGGTGGACCTTTAGGTACCACTTGGTTGGGAGGAACGTGCACCCTACCCTGTTGGGTCCCCTTTATCTTTAGATCGTGATGGTGAGATTTCTAGTTGGAGAGCTTGTGATGGTACTAGTGGTTATGTTCCTTTCTTGATGTATTATATCAATTTAGCAATTGTATTTAATTTACTCCTCAATTGTATTCGAGGACGAACCTTGTAATTTATAATAGTTAGGTATGATCTTCCTCATTCTAGGAATGAGTATTGTAACCTTAATTGTGAGTATTGTATATGTTATGGAATTAGATGTAATCTTTGTTGCATGCCTTAGAGGTTGTTGTGAAAGTTTTGTGCATCTTCCTTGTTAATAATGCACCTTCAAAAGAAAAAAAATTGTACGCTTTCGTAGTGTTGTAACTTCCTCTAGGGTTACGTGGCGAGGCATTAGACATCTCATGTTGTATTTGTATTTGTATTGATGTTTGGATGCCAGATTGCTCAATACAAACACAAATCCTTCATTATGAAAGTGAACCTTGCTTTCTGAAAGTTCTCCTTTATGCCCCGAGAAAAGACGTTTTTGAGGAAGGTGTTGTCGTATGTGCACCAATTGAGAATGACTTTTCCTTGTGGTGCTCCAAGTATGTACATTGCTGAAGCATTGTTGTTATTTTGTTGTTATTGTTGGACCCTCCAATTCTTTTTTCTCCCTACCAAATAAGTGTGATGAGATGGTTTATTTCAATATCAGGTTAGCTATCAACCATTGATATTTTAAGCAAATTACTTATGGACCATCATATAAGCTTTTTCTTTGCTTTTGTCACTCCAAGAATGATGTATACGTGGCTGAATGATTATATGTGATAACACAGATATTGAGGATGGCAAGGGCTTGACATTTCGCCTACTTTGAGGAATGCAGAATGCAATCAACAATGGATAACTAATCAAAAAAAGGGGCAATGTGGAGGCATTTTTTTTAAAATGTGGGCAAGAAAATTTGTGGATGCCAATAGGCTTTATGACAACAGGTGCTTGTCGTGGAAGGTAGGGAGCATATTATACTCCATTTAGATGAAAGCGCTGATTGGAATAGAATCTTATTTATAATTCAGAGAAACTGATTTTGTGTTTTTCTTGCTTCTAATAGTGTTCCAGCTTTGGCTGTAGCCATGTGTGAAGGGACTATTCTAGGACATTTGAGAGTAGAACAATGGAAACACTCAGAGTGGAGGAATAAGTCAAAGATATTTGTACTAGTTAGGAATATGAAGTCAACTGTGTATCAACCTGCTCTTGCATCCATTTTTCTTCAAGAAAATGAAGATAAATTTTATTGTTAGAGGAAATTAATCAGAGTTCTTTTTGGTTGTGCAGTGATTAAAGAATGTTTAGGTGAAAGTGATCAAATCAAAATTCAAAAGAAAATATTGTACTACACGTGGGAATAAGAGGCATTACAATCAATTGGAAGGAGAGGAAAGTGTCAAAAAATGACCTCTCACCAATTTCAATATCATATAGATAAGCTACGTGTATAATTTGATGTTTTTTTGCAAAAAGTTTAAACAGATGTTTCACTGCCCATACTGAATTCAAATTGTAAAGATACAATGTTCATTGCCCTTGACAAAAATATTTATCCACTTTCCTGGATATTTCCTTGGATCATGTCTACAATATAGTTTCCAAGTTGTCATTCATGTCAATGAAGTTTTCATAACCGGAGTAACCATTTTGTAATTTTTCTTGCTTGGTTTTTTTATTTTATTTTTTATTATAACTACTGCAAAGAAGACATCAAAGATTGATTTACTTTATACTAATTCTTCTGCAATAACAAGAGTTGTTTATAAATACAAATTTGGGCTAATGTAGTGCAAATAATTTGTGGGAATTTTATTTTTGAAGAAGGCTTTCTTGCTTCTTTATTTTAGCTTTTCTTCTCTAAAATGACCCGTAAGTAAGATCTGATTTAAACTTCAGTTGACATAGCAATATTTTTTAACCAACAATCATGTAAGAATCCATGGATCTTATCATTAAATATTGATTTAATCTTAAGCTAGAACATTCAATTAATCACACATCTGGATAATTCACATCACAACAATAGAAAACATACATATAGATTGCAAAATAGATTTTCAATTATGAACAATTACTAAACCAAATACTAGGCAAATTATGCTAGCACAACAATAATTTGCTCATAGGGTTGTCGTATATTTGATTTAACCTCCCTACTGTCTACTACCACACTCTGTCTTGGTAGTGTTAATGAGATCTAACCTTGGTGCCTTTATCGCCTTTGTTACTATGTTGGATACAAGGTGGTCTAATGGTAGACGCCTCTCGAACAATACCTAATTCTAATTGCCAATGGCTATCACTTGTAGTATGACCTAAATATCATTAATGTTCTCCCTTCATAGATAATGAAACCACTCAGAACTTGACCTGGCCTATATGCACTTTTAGAAGGCTTCAACCACCAGTGCCCTTGGCTGTCGCAAGTGGCAATTACCTCTAGAATGGTTGAATAGGTGGCTTGCAGCTTGTAGCGACGTAGGGTTCCTTCCAATTTCTAAAGGATGGTGGCCAACACTTAGGAACCAATACTATGCAAGAATGATTTTTTATTAGAACTATGTGATCTTGAAGGTAAAATTGATATGATAAGGTCACAGTTTGTGTCCTGACAAGCTCAATCTTAGGAGACAACTCTCAATATATATCAATTTTTTTTTGCATGAATCCCCTAGCCTTCTAAAGTCTTATAAATATGTGTTAGAGATGGGGCACATGGACCCAAATTCCCCTAGCCTTCTAAAGTCTTATAAATATGTGTTAGAGATGGGGCACATGGATCCAAATTCCCCTAGCCTTCTAAAGTCTTATAAGTATGTGTTAGAGATAGGGCACACGGGCCCAAATTTCAACACCAAGATTTGAATATGCAATTTGATTTAATATTATATATTGGTAGTGTTAAAAGAACACTTTCTAGCAAATATTGTTGAGGTTGGCTTTAGGGAAGAGAGGACACGACAATCCTCCCTCTCCAAAATTGCTTTTGCCTCCAAGTAATTTCAGATTTGGATGCTTGAATATTTCCACTCCTTCCCATGTGGCATCCTCAAGTGGAAGATTTTTCCACTTGACCAAGTACTTTAGGATGACTTTATTATTATTATTATTATATTATATTTTTTATTTATTTATATGTTATATCATATTAATGATAGCCTCGGGCTTTGAAATCAATTTATCTTCATCATCAAGTGGTGGCAACTTTGAAGGTGGAACATGTCATTGAAGAGCCCTTTGAAGTCATGACACATAAAAAACATTGTGAATTTTGTTGTTTTTTGAAAGTTTTAGTTCATATGCAACTTCTATTTTATGTATAATCTTGTAAGACCCATAAATTTTGTGGTTTGAGCTTTTCTACATCAATCCTCTTGAGGGAAGATTGTCTATAGGGTTGTAATCTCAAGAAAACCATCCCCCAACCTTGAAATTTTTCTTCAAGTGGTGGCTATCAACATACATCTTTTGTTGGTTTTAGGCTTATTGTAGGTTCTCCTTGAGTGCATTTAGAAGATTGAATTTGACATTCTAGCTCTTGGAACTCTGCTATTTGGAATAATCAAATATGTGAATGATGATGCATCATACCCATACATTGCCTTGAAAGAATTCATACCTATAGAAATATGATAAGTGGAGTTGTAGCAATACTCCCCTAAGATGAAGCCACTTAATCCATGTTGTTTTTTGTCATGTAACATATTTTTTTATACTTTGTTCACAATCTCGATTTGTTAATTTGTTTGAGGGTGGTAGTTAAGCTTGGAGTCAATTTTACATTTGTCAATCAAAAAATTTCTTGCCAAAACAAATTAAATGAACCCGATGTCCTTGTCACTCATAATATTCCTTAACAATCCATGTAATCTAAATACCTCTCTAGAAAACAAATCAGCCACCTATAGAGCTTTATATTATAAAGATATAGCATAACAAATGCGCAAATCTAGTGACTCTATCTATTACCATAAAAATAAAATCCTTACCTTGCAATTTTGGAAGATACGTGATAAAATCTATGGAGATGCTCTCCCATTTCTGATTTGGAATGGGTAAAAAGCTCCAACAAATCAATTGGAAATACATGTTCTACTTTGTTCTGTTGACAAGCCAAATACTTTACGACAAGCTTGAAAACATCACGCTTGATTCCCTTGAATGAAAAATTCTCTTTTACCTACTTGTATGTCTTGTGATGTCCTGGGTGATCAATGAATGATGTGTCATGACAAGCCGTCAATATTTTCTTCTTCATTTTTGACTCTAGAATAGGTTATACCTTATCTTTATAGAGGATCAGATCATCAATCACTTTGTACTTGTCATCTTGTAGTTTGTCATCCAAAATATCATTAGCAAATGTGTTATGCCATAGAAGTCTTCCAATCAACAAATATATTAGTCATATAACATAAATAAGGCTTCATAGATAGCACATCAACCACACCATTATTTTTCCCTTTAACATACTTAATGTCAAAATCATAGGCATGTAGCTTATTAACTTATTTTTGTTGCCTACCATTTAAATCTTTTTGGTCGAGGAAGAAATCAAATTATTATGATCCATTTTTATCATAAAATTTTCACAAATCAAATATTGTCTAAACTTGGCTAGTGCATGCATAATGGCTAGCATCTCCTTATCATAAATAGAAAAACTAATCTTTATCTCCTTAATTTTACCACCTCAAATGCTACAGGGTGTTTGTTTTGCATCAAAATCGCTATAATTCACTCTTTTGAAGAATCACTCTAAAATAAAATAAAAAAGTGAACAATCTGGAATAGCCAAAACAAAACATGAGCTCATTACCTCTTTGAGCTTATAAAAACTCACTATATTGACTCACTTTAAGAGAAAGCTCCCTTCACTAAATCGGTCAATGGGTTGTTAATTGTGAAAACCCTTAAACAAATCTTTTGTAATAGTTGCAAAGATCGAAAAATCCTCTCAATTGTGTTACATTCTTGGGTGGAGGTCAATCCATGATCGCCTTAATTTTGTTATCATCCACGTTAACCCCTAGACATTAATTATATGTCTTAGCTATAATATATTTGTCAACCCAAACTCACATTTTGATGCCTTGACAAAGAATGACCATTGCTCTAAAATCCAAGCACTTCATTTATATGTATCAAATGACCTTCCCATCTCTTATTATAAATCAAGACGTCATCAAAGAAAATTAATACATATTTCTTCAACCGCTTAATAAATACTTGATTCATGCAAGATGAAAATTGGTTGGTGCATTAGTCAAACCAAATGGCATGACAAAGAACCCACAATGCCTATATTGACACCTAAAATTTGTTTTACATATCCTTTTATTTTACCCTTATCTAATGATACCCTAATTGTAGATCAATCTTGGAGAAAGACATTGCATTGTGAAACTCATTTATCAACTCATCAATCTTAAGAATAGGGAATTCTTTATTGTCTTCTTGTTGAGGGATTTATAATTGATGCACATCCTCATAGTACCATTGAAGAAGCAAATGGACTAGAGATTTAGGTCCTATGTATCCCAAATGTAATAAATCTTTAAACGCCTTCGCAATTTCTTATTTGTGCCTCCTATGATGATGCTAAGTTGCAGTAACGATTGGTTTCTCGCTCCAACTCAATCACATGTTGAAAACCTCTATCCAATAGCAATCCTGAAGCAATATCGTTGAACACCTTGATATGTTTATCCAAGATGGATTGAATGTCAATAGGATAAGATCTCCCATCCTTGGATGAGTCCATGTATGTAACCAAGCACTTTGTTGCCCAAGCTACTTGGTCTTTATGAAAATTTCTCTCAATTTTTATCAAAACAATCCTAGGGGCCACATTAGATAAACCTCAAAGAAACACCTCCTTTCCTTCAAATTTGAATCTCAACTCCATAGTTTGGCAATTTTGTGTGAATTTTCCAAGTGAATGCAACCATTACACACCCCAAAACCAAATCTACTTCACCAATGCCGACCACATAAAAATCATCCCATTCTCTATGTCTCCTTAGGGTCACCTCAAATTGTTGAATCATTTTGTTGCATGGAATAGTAAACCCATCAACCACTGTAACCTCAAATCCCTCAAAATTATCTGTCCTCAAACCCATCATGGTGACCAAACCCTTGTTAATGAAGTTGTGGTTAGCCCCACTACCAATCAATACTATCACTTTTGTAGGACTCCTCTAACTTGGAAAGGATGATACCTGGGATTTTCTTGAAAGTGTAGCAAGTGTACCTCCTAATGAATCTTCTCCTTCCTTGCTCTCTTATCCTACTTCATCAACTACAATCTTGGGTGCAAGTTCTTTTACCTTCGAATCTTCATCAAAAACAATTTCTATGTAGTGTACATGTCCCTTTCCCAAACATCTATGTCTTGGCTCCCATGTATCTCTAAAGAAAAGCATAATGTTTTCTTTGAAGTTTGTTCTTGGATTCTTCAACCCTATTTGGTTTTTAAGGTAATGTCTTAGGATGAGGTAAATTCTTATGAAAAGGTTTCTTATGTTGACCCAATGATACATTCTTGGAGTAGAACATATTCTTAGTCACTGAATCCTCCAAATTCAAGACTCTTGATAGCCTCTTGCAAGGAACCTGGATCAACAGCCCTTACCAAACCCTTGAGTGGTTCAATTAGACCCTCTATGAATAACACTGTGAGCCTCCTCTTCATCACATCTAGAACCATTATTGATAGCCTTTGAAACTTTTCCACATCATGCTCAACTATACCCTCTTATCTCAACTGTGGTAACTCTTTGAAATAAATCTCTAGATCATTCCTATCAAATCTCTCCATCAAATTCAAAAAAAAATTCTATAGTAATCGAACCATGTCCTTGAGTCACCATATTATGGTACCATCATTCATGAGCTATGCTCTTTACATAAAGGGTGACAAACTTGATTGTTTCCTACTTATACATAGGGTTTAATGAAAAATAGCTAACTTACTTTTCCAACCATTCCCTAACTATGTAACTATTTGATCCATTATAAGTAGGTATAGTGATATTTCCCAATCACTATTTTATATCTCATTAGGTTTAATTATGAGGACATCTCTTTCGCCTTCTATGCCCATTCTTTGTTTTTTATTTCATAGTTCTCCCTAAAGAACATATCACAACAAATTGCTAGACTTAGAGCACTATATTGTGCATGATACCTTGCCATCTCATCCTCCTATCTTGATACCAATTGCTACTCTTCTTCAAATAGATCCTCTTCCTCTATGCAAGAATTTAGTTCAAAATATCTTTGTTGGAGGATTAATTGAGATTTTATCATTAGTTGAGTGACTTCCTTATGCAAAATTTGGATTAGTTCTTCTAGCACTCCATTGTTGATTCATTCCTTTTAAGGTCCAACTATTTTTCTATAGGAATGATAGATTGAAATTCCTTAGCCAACTCCCTATTTCCATTTCTAATGATCTCCTAGATGTTTACTTCTTCATTATTATCACCTATGTTTTCTTCTTTCTTCTTCTTCCTTCATTGATACTTGATTTACCTATCACTTTTGTATGAATTTCCATCACAATCCCATTGGTTGACAAGAAAAAGTGGCTTTGATACCATTGAAATGACCCCTAAGTAAGATTTGATTAAATTTTTTCTTGAAAAAAAACCATCAATATGTTTTTGTTATGGAATAACTTGCACAATGGAAGAAATAATATGAAATATGCTAAAAATACTTGGTAATAGCTGAGAATAACAAGCCACTTTGAGGGGGAAAACCTCCAAATATCTCCAATGAGAACTCAATCCACAATCTGATGATGAAACAAAACTCACTACCTCCTATATATACCTTATTTATGTCTAGGATACCAACCAAACCGACTTAGATAGTCCTATATAAGCCTTAGGCCAACCTAATGAACTAAATAACAATATAATAATGATTATATGACTTAATTAAGAGTTATGATAGCCACAAGCTGATTATTCAAAATCCTATGTACACTAATATTAAGGGCATAACATGCCCCCCTCTCTAGAGAAGCATTGTCCTCAATGCTAATCAAGTGTGGATGCTTTTGAATGAACTCCTCGTCCTCTCATGTGGCATCTTCAACTAGTAAATTCTTCCATTGGATGAGATACTCAATGAGTGTTCTAGTCCTTAGCTTCTTTGTGAGTGTTTGACGAATGAACTCTAGTTCCAATATGATTATTCCTTCTTCATTGAGCTCTGATAATATTGTCTAAGTAGGGATAGTGTGCCCAATTTCCTTCTTCAAACAAGAAACATGAAAAACTAGATATATCTTTGTTGTTGGTGGCAATTCCAGCTTGTAGTTGACACTACTTATATTTTGCATGATTTGGTATGGGCCATAATATTTCAAAGAGAACTTGTTCTTTTTTTGTTACTTCAATGATATTATCTTGTAAGGTTGCAATCTCGAGAAGAGCTGATCCCCAACTTCAAAAAAAAATTTCACTATGGCGTTGGTCCAGCTAGATTCTCCTTGAGTCTAGAGAGTACCCATTGTTGATGAAGAAAATGGTCCTCCACTACTTGAAATCTTGGTGACACCTTCAGTGATGATGTGATGGAAGGAGGCCGATATCCATATAATGCCATAAATGGAGATATTTTTGATGAACTATGAAAGGAAGTGCTATACCAACATGTTGCTAGTGGTGGCCAATCTACCCATTGAGACTATTTATTTGAATTGAAAAACAAAGATATCATTCCAAACACTTATTAAAAACCTTAGTTTACCCAACAAATTTAGGGTGGTATGAAGAACTATGGGCCAATTGAGTACCCAAACATGAGAATAAATCTATCCAAAAGTGACTAGTAAATATAGGATCACAGTCATCGATACTAATCTTAGGTGTACCATGTAGCTTTTGTATATTCTCTAAAAAATATTTTGCTACTATACTTGTTGTAAAAAGATGTGATAATACAATGAAATGTGCATCTTTAGTGAGGTGATCTACTACTGTCACAATGACATTATTACCTTTATATTTTGGAAGCCATGTGATAAAGTCCATGGATACCTCTTCCCAAAGTTAGCTAGGAATAACTAAGGGCTACAAGAGACATTGTGTCTTAATTGTCTCCCCTTCATTTCTTTGACATACCAAATATTCAACCACAAATATTTGAACATCACCTTTTATCCCTTCCCAAAAAATCTTGCTTGAATCAATGATATGTCTTCAAAAATCCTAAATGACCATCAACTAAAGACTCATGAAGTTTTTTGAGAATCTTCTGTTTAAGAGTGGAATTCTTCTAGATATAAAATCACTCTTTGTACCACAAAGTATCTCCCTTCCAAAAAAACTTATCTGAAATACTAAGATCACTCTATAACCGTTGAATGAGGTTACTTGTAGCAACATCATTCTACCATTCTGCTTTGGCTTCTAATACCCAATTTTCTTGTAATATTGAAATGACACACAATTAAACTTCATCTTTATCATCCTTCCTATAAAGTGCATCGGCCACAACATTTTCCTTTTCTTTCTTATATACAATCTCAAAGTCATATACCAACATCTTAGTGATCCATTTTTGTTGCTCTTCAAAAGATTATCTTTGTTCCAAAAAACATTTTAAGATGTCATGATCTATATTGACCTTGAAGTTCCTACCCATTAGATAAAGCTTCCATTATTTTACTGCATGAAGAATAGCTAGTATTTCCTTCTCATAAATAGGTTTGGTTGATTCTTATCCTTTAATTGACAACTCTCAAAAGTAATTGGCCAACCCTCCTGCATGAGAATTGCTCCTATACCATTGCTTGAAGCATCACATTCCACAATAAAATCCTTGGTGAAGTATGGAGTGACAAGCACTAGATTTATACACATAGCCTCCTTCAATTTCTCAAAAGTTGCATTAGCATATTTGTCTCGATGAAAATAATACTTCTTCAATAAATTTGTGAGGGGTGTTGCTATATAGCCATAATTATTTACAAATATTATATAGTTTCTAGTCAATCCCAAGAAACCCCTCAATTTCTTAATGGTTTTGGGAATAGGCCATTCCATGATAGCCTTAATTTGGTTAGGATCCATATTTACTCCATGTGAAACTATGTGTCCCAAGTACTCCATCTCATTGAGATAAAAAGAACACTTGGATGGCTTAGCATAGAGTTGATGATCTTCAAGAACTTGTAATGGTTGAATTACATATTGCAAGTGTTCACTGTTCTTCCCATATCTTGCTATAAATCAATATATCATCAAATAACACTAATACAAAGTTCCTCGAGAATTTATTAACGATGAAGTTCAAATTTTGAAATGTAGATAGTGTATTGGTAAGACCAAATGACATCACCAAAAACTCATAATGATCGTCATGAGTTCTAAATGTTGTCTTAGAAATATCTTCTTCCTTAATTCGAATTTGGTGATAACTTGATCTAAGATCTAGCTTTATAAAATACATAGCTTCATTCAATTCATCTAACAATTCATCAATGACTAGAATAGGAAACTCATCTTTGATGGTGCACATGTTGAACACTCCCTAGTCTAGGCACATGTGCTAAGTTTCATACTTCTTACGCACCATCACCACAGGCAAGGAGTAAGCACTTTAGTTATGCCTAATAATTATTGCATCTAACATCTCCTCCATAATATTTTTAATCTCACTTTTTTGTATATATGGTTACCTTTAGGGCTTGATGTTGGGTGGTTGGCTCCTTCAAACTAGTTGTATGGCATGATCATGCCCTTTTAGGAGGAATTCCTTTAGGAATATCTTTGAAAACCACTAAGTGACAATTAATGATTGCTTGTAAATATGGATGGTTGGGAGCATTAGATTGATAGACTTCTAATGAACATAATTGGGCCACAAACCCATCAACTCCTTTCTTAAGAAACTTTTGAATTTGATGAGAGTTTACTATTTGTGGGGACTTTTCCTTCAACCTTCTTAGCTCTACTATCTTTCCTTTTGATTGAAATCTCATGAATAGTTCTTAGAAGTTCATTTCAATTGTTCCCAAAGTAGTAAGCCATTATACTCCAAAAATAATATATGTTGCACCCATGGAGATAACATACATTGGACTATCAAGGTGATAATCTCCCATGGATAGTTTAAAGTTATGACATTTTCTAGAACAACTAATAGTACCACCATTTGAAATTAAGACTTGAAACTTTGGAATTGGATATATAAAAAAATTTAGATGAGTTATGAACTTTTTTTTGATGAAATTATGAGCACTACATGATTGGATCAACATTGTTACTTTATGTTTCTATAAGAAACCCACTACCTTGAAAATTTATGGGGTGCTAAAACTTGAGAGTGCATGGCAAAAAAATTATTGGGTTGGAATCATGTGATTCCTCATCTAACTCCCTAACAGCCTCTAATATTAGTTCCTCCTCTTCTTCCTCACTCAGACCTTCAATATAGAACAAATTCTTTTCACTACACTTATCTCCCCAACTATACTTGTTGTCACAATTAAAACACAACCCTTTTTCTCTCTTCTCCTTAATTTGTTGTGGAGTCAACTTAGTACGTTGAGGAAGAGAAGGTGTTGGATATCCTTTCTCTTATCCCATTAGCCTCTTTCTTTCTAGGAATCAAACACTTCTCTACCTTGTGTTCTAAGATAAATGGCTTGGATATAAAGCTAGGACTAAACATGCATACATCATGTTGAATGTGATCCTTGATACCACCCAAAAATAAATCATTCAAGTTCTCCTCTATAATTGTATCCTCTTAAGGATATATTTTGGAATTGTTGAATATAATCCTTGATTGATCTTGTTTGTTGAAGTTTAACTAGTTGCCTGAAGAAGATCTTTGTCACACTATTTCTATACTGTGATTTGATCACCTCTGTAAAAATTGACCATGAGACGATGAGACCTTTTTTTTACGACATGATCAAATCCATTGATAGAAAATGAATTGACCTGGTTCTAGATATAGGGGAGCTATTGTGAGATTTTGTCCACTAAGGACTTGATATACATAAAAAAAAAAATCTCCATTTAGTTTATCCATGTTAGTGGATCCTTGCCAATAGATTTGCGCATATCCACCTTTGGTATCAAGTTCCTAGATCCCATATGAGTATTCAAATTTGGATCAAAATAAGCTAACCTAGGTGACTCACCTTGGTTGCTTGAGACATCCTTTCTTTGTACATTTATATAAGAATTTAACATGCTTTGTATGTCTGATATATCTCCTCTTAGGCTACTCATCTCCATCACTAATAAAATTTATTCCTTAACCTTGTTGATTTCCTCATTGGGAATAATATCCTCTATTATTACCTCATCCTTATTAGAAGATTTTCTTGGTGTGACAACATTCTTTTTGCATCTTGTTTGAGGCCCTGTCATGAAGGAAACCAAAAATTTTGTAATAAATCACACAAATGAAATCTAAATTCTCTAAAATTTTATTTTAACTTACTAGGGAAAAGATACCACTTACCCAAAAAAATCTCTAAGAAATTAGCTAATTTATAGCCTTTGAGAGCAATTTTTTTGGAAACCCTAATTTTGTTATAAATCACTCAATTCTACTCCAATTCCTCTAAAATATGGATTGTAGCTTCTTGAGTATGTTCTTCAAAACCCTTTTAAAAGAAAAAAATCACCAAAACTTGGGAGATATGTGTTTCACAAAATGACCTCCAAAATTGAAAAAGATGCCTTGTCATCATGGTGCCAAGATCATGCTTTTATACCACTTGTTATGAAATAACTTACACAATGGAAGATATAATATGAAATATAATCAAAATAATTGATAATATTTGAGAATAACAAGCCACTTCAAGGGGAAAACCTCCAAATATCTCCAATAAGAACACAATTCACAATATGATGAAGAAATAAGACTCGGTACGTCATATATATACCTTATTTTTTCCTAGGATATCACCTAGGTTGAATTAGATAACATTGTATAAGCCTTATATTGACCTTATTAACTAAATAGCAATATAGTAATGATAGTATGACTTTAAGATTTAAGATATCCACAAGTCGACTATTCATAACCCTTTGTACACTAATATTAAGGCCAGAGCAGGTTTAACAAAAAATCATGCTAGGATCCTCAAATATTATAATTAAATACTTATTTAATCTTAAGATGGAGCACTCAGATAATCACACAATTGGATCATTCACATCACATTGATAGAAAACATACATATAGATCTCAAAATAGATTTTCAATTTTGAAGATTTACAAGATCAAGTACTAAGTAAATTATGTTGACTTCGTTCCTAGGGCTATTGTATATATGATTTAACCTCTCTATTGATTATTAGATAACATTGTATAAGCCTTATATTGACCTTATTAACTAAATAGCAATATAGTAATGATAGTATGACTTTAAGATTTAAGATATCCACAAGTCGACTATTCATAACCCTTTGTACACTAATATTAAGGCCAGAGCAGGTTTAACAAAAAATCATGCTAGGATCCTCAAATATTATAATTAAATACTTATTTAATCTTAAGATGGAGCACTCAGATAATCACACAATTGGATCATTCACATCACATTGATAGAAAACATACATATAGATCTCAAAATAGATTTTCAATTTTGAAGATTTACAAGATCAAGTACTAAGTAAATTATGTTGACTTCGTTCCTAGGGCTATTGTATATATGATTTAACCTCTCTATTGATTATTGTGATGGAATATTCTAGTAGTGTTAATGAGATATGACCTTGGTGCCTTCACTGCTTTTGTTTATGTTGGATATAAGGTAATTTGATGGTAGAAACGTCTCAAACAATACCCAAATATGATTATCAATGGTTGTCACATGTAATACTATGACTTGAGTATCATTTTTATTCACCCTTTGCAGAGAATGAATACAACTCAAAACTTAATTTGACCTTGGTGCCTTAAACTCTCTATTGATTGTTGTGATGGAATATTCTACTAGTGTTAATGAGATCTAACCTTGGTACCTTCACTGCCTTTGTTTATGTTGGATATAAGGTAATTTGATGGTAGACACGTCTCAAACAATACCCAAATATGATTATCAATGGTTGTCACGTGTAATACTATTACTTGAGTATCATTTTTGTTCACCCTTTGCAGAGAATGAATACAAATCAAAACTTAATTTGACCTATATGAACTTTCAAAAGGCTTCATCAACTAGCACCCTTGGTTTTCACAAGTTACAATTACCTCTAGAATAAATTAATAGGTGTCCACTACTTGTAGAGAAGTAGGTTTCCTTTCAATTTCCAAAGGATGGCAACCAAAAATTGTAACCAATTCTACACAAGAATTGTTTTGATCAAAAGTATGTAATCCTAAAGGAAAATTGATAAAATAAGGCTAGGGTTTTCATCCCAACCTTAGATAGATGTTAGGGTTTTCACCTCAACAAGCTTGATCTTAGGAGTCAACTCCCAAGACACATCATACTTCTCCAAATGAAACATCCAACCTCAAAAAATCATATAAGTATTCCCTAAAGGTAGGGTGCATGGGGCCGAAATTCCAATTCCAAGATTTGAATTTAAAAATTGATTTAATATTATCTATTTTGTATTTATACACACACATTGGTAGTGTTTAAAAATAGTTTTAAACAAATAGTGTTGAGTTTGGCCTTGGAAGAAGGGACATGCCAATATCTAGTATTTACCTTTCAAGTCTCATTAAGTGGGCATTAATTGTTTGTATAATTATAATTGAATGCTTAATTTGGAAAAATCCTTATCCATTTTGTAAATGATTCTATCTCCAATATTTTCAATCATTCCTCATGGTTATCTACATGATTGTTAAATGTACTACTACTCAAACTTGAAATATAAGAATACAAGAACTTGTATTATAGGGTAAGAAAGAAACACAGTCTTATTCAATTAGTGAACTATGATGGTTTGGTGTTTAGTTGCACATTTTGGTCTTAGTTTAACCTAACATTGGATTTTGCACCTTCTAACTATATATAATAGATAAAAATGGCTAATGTGCCTTAGAATCCTTTCAAATGTGAGCATAATATGGTAAGGGTTTTGTGTATGAGACGAAGCTCCTCCCACTTAGCAATATTTTTTACTTGAAGACATGATATTTCCAATCCATTATAGTTAATTAAGGAGCTTATGATAGAAAACCATATGCGATATGTTAAATCATGATTAAATACTCCCTCCAAGATTAAGATGGATCATGTAAACATTGAAACTAAAAAAAAGAAATATAAATACATGAAAATATAAAAATCAAATCAAATCTAAATCCTAATTTACAACCCTACTACTAACCTCAAAAATATTATGTTGATTTCGCCTTGTTTGGATGTGGATGCGACTCAACAACATAACAACAATTTGATTGATGATGATTGATTTTGAATGATGGTAGATTTTGACAGAGTAGAATTTCATAAAATGTGAGATATGTAATTGATGAAGGATTGATCTTATTTATATATTTTTATGGAAAAAAATAATTCAAAGATGAGGATAGGATTGAGGGATTCAGTTAACTAAACTGACTGTGGAGTCAACTCAACTAACATTTGGAAAAAAAAAGAAAAAAAAATCAAAGTGATGAGTTGATAATATTGAACTATTTTATTTAATTGATAGATAATTGTGCACATCAAGTTTCCATTTGAAGACTATGTTGAATGTGGATGAAGAGGAAGATTTTAAAATGAAGAAGAGTTAACTAAGGACTAGAAATTGAGATGCTAAAATGATATGGAGTTGACTGATGATGGAAGAAAGAGTTGATTGGTGATTTGAAAATGGATAATTAAGTCTCATTTAATTAAATAGATGATGGGAATTATTAAATAAATATTAATTAATAAGTGGTACTATGTGATAAGTGGTAATTAATTAATGATGGCTAATAAATAATTAATATGATGATAATTAATGATAATAACTAGGATTGATGATTAAGTGAATATTTTAGGTGTCTACATTTTTCCTCTCTTTGAAGCAATGTTCAAAGTGACATTGTTTCAAAGAAAGGAAAACTAATTGAGAAGAAAAAATAGAGAAGATGAAGATGATGATGGCATGCCCCAATTAGTTAGGAAATGAAAATTAGAAAAGATGAGATGATTGATGCCCCCTCGAGCTATTATCTATGTATAAATTGCATGGGTTATCTCCCTAAATAAGAGAAGAAAAAGAAGGTTAGATGAAAATGATAAATGATGGAAGAAAAATAATGAAAAATGGATGCAATAAAAATGGTTATGGATGAAATGACAATGACGTGCTGTACTGACTTTAAGATTAACAAATTTTATTTGATATAGAAATGGATGTTATGCACTATAGTATATAAGACCAAGGTGACAATGTATCCAATGTGTGGACTAACTCATAAATAAACAACAAAAAATAGGATGCCTCAACACTTACAAAGAATTTGATGCTCTTGGTGGATCTATGATGAGAAAACTATCAAACAATAGACCTTGCCTTGGAATATGCCATATCAAAGCACACCATGATATAAAATGATCATGGTGACCCTAAGCAAGCATGGTGTGGGTTATAAGATAAATCAAAAGAAAATCTCAAAAGATCAAAAAGATGAAATGAAAAAATACAAGAAATTTCCAATTGACACACAACAATACTATATCATGTCAAGGTGTGGAAATGAATAAAGGATGGATTTGTATGATGTCTGGTTTTGTGAAGAAAACATCTTGTTTAGGACAAGTGTCTGGTTTTGAGAATAAAACATCCCATATAAGACAAGCGATGAACTAAAAGAATATTTTTCACAATAGAAAAGGATGTGACAACTACATGTTATTGAGGTTGATGTTGATTCTAAAGTTTTACATTAAAATGCATTTTCAAGTGTGATTTTTGATGGTTTGAAGCACATGTCCATGTTTCTTTGTGTTATTGATGGGTTTGATATGTTGGGATTGTTTACATACTATAAGGACCATAACAAATGCATATAAATGGAAAATACACACAAGCAAGCATGCATAACGATTCAAAGGTAAACATGATCTTGCCCATATTCAACCTAAAAATAAATTATTTTAATGATGATAATGTTGTTGATATGGGAAGGAAACATCTCAAAAATAATGTAAGAATAAAAAAAGAAATATCCCAATGATGATAATGTAACTAAAATGGATCAAGGTAGGTGGGGAATATGGGAAAAATTACATGGATTGGATGGATGGAAATTTCATGACAAAGGTATGGTAGATAAGACAAATTTCCCTCAAGCGTAATGATACATAGAT
The DNA here is from genome assembly GCA_007115665.2 of Sequoiadendron giganteum. NCBI lineage: Eukaryota > Viridiplantae > Streptophyta > Pinopsida > Cupressales > Cupressaceae > Sequoiadendron > Sequoiadendron giganteum. The sequence continues at coordinate 350,812,010 of CM021102.1, forward strand.
ATTTGGGCTTACACATGATGCATGTTTTCCAGTTTTTCATCATGGTACTTATCCAAAGTGTCATAAAAATGTTTTTCACTATTGGATGAATTATTTATTTTTTACTTTTTTCTTTTTTTTTGGAATGTTGATTGTCAAACATGACATTCATTTTCTAGGTTTTCATCATGGTGACTACCTAAAGGCACCATAGAGATGGATTTCACCAAAGGGCAAATTTTCTCTTTACTATTATATATATATATATATATATATATTATTTTTTTTTGTATTTTCTAGATGGCATTGATCTTCTAATGATCACTAATAGTTATGGTCTTTTGATGGTGTTGAAGTAGATGTTGGTTTCATAATATGGCAATAGTGACTTGTATGAAGGAGTTGTCATGTTAGGATCATTGTGCTTTTATATAACCCATGGATGTCATTGTGATCCATGTTGATACTAGGGCTTGCCTTATTGGAATACATACATCATGATAAAGTGTCATGACAATCCTTACGATAAAATGTTTCTACCAGGATGTGATGGATTTGTGAGTTAGGATTTTTGGACTTTGAGTGAGATGTTGGATTATGATGAGTGATGGTAGATGTGGATGGATTATTTGTTATTTTAGATGAATTTTTTATTCACAAAACTTGGATTAGTAGATGAATGAGTTTGGATTTTGGATTGTGATTGTGTTTGAAACCAACACTTTTATATGCTTTGTGTGGTGTGATTGATGACCATTTTGAATGAGGTGGACATTTTATTATATGCAAGAGATATATTTTCTTGTGGCTCCACACTTTGATTTACAATTAAATTGGGATTATTATCTTTTCTTGATCTATTTTTCTTTAAGATCCATTTTGACTTCATATGTCTACTTAGGTTTATCGACTCAATGGATTTTGAAATTTGATTTTGATATTTTTATTTATAAGACTTTTATTTTTGTCGGTTCCAATTGGTAGGTTTAAGGAATTTGGAATAATGGTTCACAGTATGGATGAAAGGAGTGTTGGCAGCAACCTTATGGTAAGAACTACACATGTCCCCTATTTTTTATGGTTGTTGATAAGTCAAAAACTTGTGTAGATTTTTATCTAAAAACACCTTTCATATCTATTTAATTTCTACCCTAGATTCTCCATTTTTTCCATAATTAGCTTATATATTAAAATTATCTAATGCGTTAAAAGAATAAAATATGTTTAAGCTACTGATTTATGAAAATGCTAATTCAATTGGTTGGAAATTTTGGTGAACATGAGTCACTATAGTTGTTCGCACATAGGAGTTGTGGTGAATATTGTCGTGGATCTTTTTGTTTAGCAAAAAATATCTTTTTGTTATAAAACAAGAAAGACGTTTAGTATGTCGTTTCCAATCTGTGGCCAGTGGCCAATTTTTTTATTGGTTGTTATATTTTAGTTTGTTTGCTAGAAGCCAAAACAAACAGTCTAATCTTTTTATAGACTGGACCATTATAAACTACAAGCATATACATATCATAGTATAAGCTATGTATATTATGAAGGATGTAATTTAAGTCTATGGTAAGTGCATAAACTTTTCTTCTGATCAAACAAGAGTAAAAGACCATTTTTTCTTTGCTATTTGAAAGACTAAGGGGCAAGGCCCACTTCTTGGAATGCTTGGTGATATTTATAGCTCTAACATTGTGTTTTATTTATGTTTTTGATTAGATTTGTAAATGTTGTTTAAGCATTGTTTACATATGTTATTTATGGTTTAATTACAAACCATGAGATTATGATGTTAAATGGAACCAATTAATTTTTATTCTTTCTTTGAAATTGTACTGTGACTTTAAGTTCTAAATTTATTGGTTGTTACAAATTGTTGTTGTTCCTATTGTAGAACATTGTTGTTCCTATAACAGATTATTCTTGTTCCTATTGCAAAATTAAAACATATATATTAAGTTATGTTTCTACTTAAGTGGTTAACTAAATTTAAAAGTGAATTCCATTCTTGATCAACCTGCTAACCTCATCCCTTGAGCATATAGTTGTTGCGCCTTTCACAATATTATGCCCCAGATTGACTTAGGAACAAATTGAATTTGTGAATTAAAGTTATAACCATAATCTTAAAGTTAATCTTCTCAGCCTTATCCCAAAATTTTGGCATCATTTTTTAGGAAAGGCATTAAAGGCTTGAAATCTTAGTAAGTTGAGTTAGGACCAGTATGTCAAGAAGAAAGTTTGCATAATTGTTGACCTTGTCTAGGAAATTACCCTTGGTTTGCACTGTATTAATTCATATAGATGCATGAGTTCTTTTAGAGATGAAAAAGGTAGATTTTCAATAAAATATGGGACATAACTCAATTAAACCAAAAAACCCAAAACAAAGTGAATAAACCATTGATAAAGGAGTTACATGAACTTGATCCTAAGAAGTGTGTGATTGAAACCACTGTTGTTGAGTACGATCTTGAATCACCATCTAGTACATAATAAAATTACACGAGAATTCACAAGATTCTTTTAGGATCATCACTCCTAATTCTACCAAACAATTTGAAGAATCTTACGAGTTACGAAGTGGTAAGCCTCTAAAAGGTAAGCAATCTAAATAATTTGTGTCTTTTTATACACCTTGGGCATTTTAAATTATGGTTGGCAGTTCAATAATAATGATCAAGCTTTGGTAAAGAATAATCATATTACTTTTGAATTTCTTATTGCTCATCCAACATAAGAAGCTCCTATGAAAATATATCACATTTTTCTTTACCAATTTTTAAAGGACTTTCTATGGAGGATCCTAATATGTTTTTATAGAGTAGAAAATTGTCACCCTTAACAAATTCATAGTATGTTTTGGCCCCTTAAATTATTGAGACTAATTGATCCCATAATTTCCTAAAATTATGCATTCTATAGCCCATTTGTACCACTTTTTAATAAATTGCAAGCATTGAACAAATGCAACCAATCATTAAATTCCCTCGACACTTAATATCCTATAAATTTGGGTCAGGACCCATTCACCCAAGGGTGAATAGGTCCCCTTTCTTAGTTGTGACCTAATTTTGGGCATGTCAAAGTGGTCATTTTAACATTCAAAACCCCACTTGTAAATATCGGCTATTGGGATCTAATTTTTAGGAAATTAAATAAATTCCTATAAATACCTAGTTATTGCATCATTTGAGATCTATCTAGCAAGAGGTGAACATTAAGAGCACCCAAGAGCAAGTCAAGAGAAGCATTATCAGAGTTTCGTTGTAGCAATTCAAGATCCAAGCATCTTTCCAAAGTGCATGTGAGTTCATGTGTTCATGTTATCATGGTTTTATGAAGGCTAAACCATGTTGTAGGTCTCCAAATAATTCAAGCATTCAAGGAAGAAAGATCTTAGGTTGAAACACTTACATGGAGTTTCACTGAGGCAAGCCCCTAAAATGGCCCAATATTTCCTCTCTTTGTGAATGTGCAGATCTCAGGTTGAAGAGGATTGAAGGAATCTTGAAGATAAATTCTCCATTGTTGCATTTGAAGCCCTACATCTTGTCAAATCACATAAACTCACTTACATAATTATCCGACAATGTTCTGAAAACTCTACAAGTAGGAATGCAAGTCTCAGGTCTGCTACTAGAGGACCCCAAAAGTTGATTAGGACCCCCTATCAAGGACTCAAACTCCCTTGGGTGACTATGTTCTTCTATAGTGGTCGAAACAAGCTTTTTTGGGTTACTACATATCACTTTGCACTTTCTGAATCCACCTGCAAACTTTTGTTTCAATTTTTTAGTTGTCGAGATCTTGCAATTTACATATTAGGGCACATAGTCTAATTAGATTAATCATCCAAAATTATTTCCTATACATACCCATCTTCAATTAGATGTAGATCCAGGTCTGATTGGCTCACCTTCATGGTTGAAATTCAATCTATACACCTTGTTGATCTACATCTTAATGTAATTTAGAAAAAGGCCACCTTACATCCTAGGTTCTTTGTATTTAGGGGATCCCTTTTTCTACATTAAATTTTGGTGAACCCAACATTCTTACATCATATTCCTTCTGAAATTGGAAATATTTCAAACCCTAGATCTAGGTTTTGCATTGTATTATTTTGCATCTTTCATTTAGGGTTTCATTTTTGCATCATTAAAGATCATTAAAATTCAAAAAATTGTATTCTATATTGCACCATAGGTTGCAATAGGTTTAGTTTCAGCCATTAATATCAGATCTACATTCAAATTGCATTCATTAGGTCATTTCACTCATTTAGTCATCTTTCATTTAGGTCAAAAGGTGAAAAAATTGCATTGTTTCATTTCAAATCATCATTCTTAGAATTTTACATCTTGGAATCAATCAATTATTGCATCTTAGATCTAAAAATTGCATTCAAAATTGTCATTTATTGTTCAAGAATTTTCAACATTGTTAATGTTAGCCTATTTTGCTCCTTTGGTTTAAATAGTCTCACCAAATAGTTGAATTTGTTTCAAAAATAGGTCCTGGTCTAGTATTGGAACTTGTAAATGTTTGAAATTTTCTTTGAAGGTAGAAATTTGATAAATTTATTTTGCCATGATTGATATTCCTAAGTCGTGATTTACCTTTTAGAATATTTTAAATGTTTATCAAGATTTTCAAATACCTTAAATTTACCAAAGCAAGCCATGAGTCTCACATATGCACAAAGGAGGGAAGAGGGTTTGAAAAGGTTAAAGAGTTTAAAGAAGATACGCGTTAGGGTTCATGTTGCTCCTTAGAGGATACATTTAAAATGAGGAAGGGAAAATAGGGCATGTTGAAGAGATACAACATGAAGAATATAGCTTGTTGCCCCGTGAAGAACACATTGTAGACCTTCATTCACATGTTGCAAAGACTTTGTCAAACAACAAGACATGTGCATGAAGGATCTATCTTTGAGCTCATGGAAATGGTTAGAAATTTGTTGAAGATTCATCAATGCTCTTCAATGAAGAACCATGCATGTGGAAGACAAAGAGAGATACAGGTCAGTTCATTTCATGAAGCCTTATTATTGGCATTGAAATAGGTAAAAATAGATTTGTGTTTTAAGAAAGATAGGTGCAAACTATTATTGAAAGAAGCCGTTCAAACTACTTCTTGGTTACCCAATTTATGTGGAATCATTTGATAACTTTGGGGCTAGTGTGAGGGTCATTTCTTGAGACTACAAGATGCTTGTATATTTGCAATCAAGGAGTGTTTTTCATAGATATTAAGACTGTAACTTCTTATAAGTCTTGAAAAGAAGTCAAGCCTTAGATGGATAGTCACAACCACTAAGGAGATCACATAGAGGTCTCTCCACTTCAAACCAAAGGGAAAATGACAAAGTTATTGAAGAGTTTCTAACAACATGGCTACATGCTCTTGGAAAAATACCTATTAATCTTGATGTATTGAAGACTTTTAGTGTTGGGAAAACAATGAGCTATCTGCTTAATCATAAGAACACAAACATTTAAAAAGATGCTAAAGATTTAAAAATAATCAAAAGGGACGGTTTGCTAATGAAGATATTATTTTGTCTTGTATATTTATTCTTGCATTTCCTTATGGAATCTTTGTCACAATTCCATTACACCTTCATAATAGTTCATGCATATGTTTTAAAGTAGCTAAGGGTTTGAATACATGAAAGAACTTATGAAAAAGGACTACTAAGATAGGATAGTAAATGATAGTCAAGTCACAAATAGTCAAGGGGAAATAAATTATTTCCAGAAGCACTTGCACTTTCTAGAAGACAAACATCTAATCTTGTTGCAATAGATCAAGATGATGATAATGTACAAAACACAAGCAGGATATGAAGTCTTTGGGGAAACACTAAGTAGTAGAGGTACAAATAACAAGAATAGAAGATAGTGTTGAGCTTGCAAAACAATGGAAATCCCTTCACAAGGGCAGTGGCCTAGAGGTTTTTTGTTAAGCAATCTAAGTGAAGAACATAGATATTTTTAATTGAAGGTTTTGGCAGTAGTTTATAGCATGTTTCAAAGGGATTTTGTGCATGGAAAGGTCAATAAGGAAATATAATAACAAAGGACAATGTCTAATAGGTAGAGATCAAAAGGATATGCTAATAAACTTAAATGAGTAGATTTGTTAAGGAAAAGCAGTGAAAGCTATAGGTTTCTTTTGAAAAGAACGAGTGTTGTCAGTGACTTTCAAGGAATGACAAGGTTGTGGAAAGAAGATGGAGTGAAGTCTAGTACAGAACAATGATAGTGAACAGTTCTAGGAAAGGTGCTAGAAAAGAGTTTTGACATTTATAGTAAGATCAAAAATCAAAAGAGAACATAAGTTGAAACCCAAAGTGCCAAGGCACAAGAAACATAGGTTTTAAAGGATTTTGAAACCATTAAATTCAAGCTCTAGGAAGGAAGATGATTGTCAACTTGGTATGTTGAGATCATTTTTTTATTATCTTGAAGAGCCTCTTTTATGGATTTTATTGTGGATGAGTAATGAATAGATGAAGAGTTTCTAGTCATGCAACCTATAGAGATATTATCCAAGCCAGATAAATAAAAGGTTTGACAGTGGAAAGATTGATAAAGAAGTAGTCAAAATAGTAAAAGAAATGCAAATATGGTGATTTCTATTTTACAAACCTTAGTTGTATTTGTAAAAATTGACGGGTCCACATATTAGCTCATTTTCTATTGTTTTCATACACATTTTGAGACACTTTTAGATATACTTTCAAGACAATTCTCCTATATTATACTATCCTTTCATACTTATTATGCGGACTTGAACCTAAAATATAATGATGGAAATATGGTTATGACATAATGAGTATTGCATGGTTTATATGTAGATATGCATGAATGTGGATGGAATTCTATGTTTTAATTGTGATAGTTAGTCTTGTGTACATGCCTTGTGAATTAACCTTTTTGCATCCAAGGAGGAACTATAGCACATAGTAGTTGCAGGATGAACCCACAACAAAAGGAACTCTAGGACAACAAAACTGGGGAGTTCCAGATTTAGCTAAATGTGATGATTACTAATTAAAGGCACCTGATGAAGGTTGAACGTGTGTCATTATAACTAGTTAATAAGCATTGAAGAAGAAGGACTCCTTTACTAATAGTATTTTGACAAATGTTTGTATGTTTATATGCCATTATGTTTTAGTAGAGTTTTAGTCCTTTTAGGATTCTTCTTTCTTTTCAGTTAAGGGTTGAATAATTCAATCTTAACTCTACGCTCAGATATTTAGGAGTGAGATTTAATAATTTCGGTTAAGTTGTTGCTTTGAATAAGATTCCCTCAAGCTTGTATATAGTTGTTGGTTGAATCTGTAGATAAGTTAGTTGGTTTTTTAGTTTTAAGACATGATGAATATTCAAAATGATTGAATACAATCTGTGGGAGGATCTTGTGTAATCTTCATGATATGAAATGAATGGAGTTAATCTTATTAGATGCATATAATCTGTTAGTTAGATTTAGGCTCGGTTAAAGTGCGAACAACCACTTGAACAAGTCACTCAAGGTACTTTTCCTCACTTCATTTCTAGTTGTTCATTTATGTTTAATAATTGTTATTAGTTTATCATTACTTCATGAAGTATATGCAAGTTAAATTGGAATCTCATACTTTTCTTATTGTTAATGAATGCTTATGAATATGCATGTAATGGTTAACTAGTAGTACTCTAGAGGTTAAATTAGTTGAGTCAGTAGTTTTTATCAGTTTTGAGTTGTCACAATACTATTTTATTAGCAACAATTCAGTTATAGTTTAAGTTGTAGGTATCTGTAGCCATTAGTTCTGGTTTATGTCTTTACTATTTTGCAATTTTGTGAATTTTTAGCAACTAGAATAACTTGAATAGGGTAGCTTAAGTATTTTTGAGTCTCTGAAGGCATATATAATGCTACACCATCACAAGTTTACAAACCTTGGGTTGATATTTTAATGTAGTCTTAGCAATGTTGAGTGGACTGTTCAATCAGATAAACCTTTGAATTATGTAGGATCTACCAATTTTACAATACATTAGTTTGGACTCTACATTTTTGGCATTGTTGTCAAGGATGGTGCTATCTTCATAGATTTGTTTTTACAAGTTTCATACTTAACTTTTGTTTCCAACATTAGGACTGTTAGACTTAATCTTTTTCCAACACCAGAGATACACTAACACTATGCAAGGACCGCTACGTTATAAAGCCATATTTCATGTATGCGGAGGCAGAGATATCCTTTGAGAAGATTCCTCTACACACTCAGAAGACATAGCAAAAATTGGTGAACCCAGTACACAAAGCAAGGGTACCATTGAAGAATAAATTTCCCTATCACCAACATCTAGTACACAAACAAAGGGAACATACCACACCATGGGAGATGTATTGGATGATGATCCTAAATGTGCCACCTTTGAGTTCCCAATCACTAATCAAGAAAGGGATATAGTGTTGAAGAACGTTCCTCCTTCATCCTTACCAGTCTTTTATGCGTTAATGGTTGAGAACCCAAATACATTTATAATTGAATTTGATGTCCTATGCAGAAGTTATGACTATACTTATGATTCTCATATGGTTAAACTCTTCCCTCAACTCTAAAAGATGCGGCCCTAAGATGGTTCATGGGATTAGGCAAGGATGTTGTTTCTGATTGGGATACCATGAAGACATTGTTCTTGGAGAAGTACCAAGACTATTATAGGGGACCTTATAGGAGGAAAGATGACATCTTTAGAATGTCATAGAAGGATGATGAACCACTAGAAGATTATGTGGAGAGATTCCAGTTTGCTTTGAAGAAAAACCCACAAAACAAGTTATCAAAAGAGTCCCTCAAGTTTATCTTTTGGAGAGGAGTCAATGATGACTGTATGGATGCCTTGCAACTCATTGGACAAGGAGATATTTCTCAGATACCATTTCAAAAAAAATTGTAAGGTCTGCAAGTTTTATTCCAAGACCTTCACTAAAAGGCCAAGAGGATATAGGACATCCAATATTGGTAAATCATCTACAGGGTTTCAAAGATGGAGTTAAGCAACCTAATGACCAATATGAAGGAGGAAATTATCAACCATTTAGAAACTTAGTTGGATACTCTCCACATCAAGAAAAAGTGGGAGGAAGTTGAGGCTATGCTCACTGAAGACTATGCAAGTTGTAGGAAAATAAAAACAAATTGTAAATGCAAAAGAGTGGCTAGTATCCAGTAAGACAAAGTTGAGAAACCTGATTTTCAGCCAATTGAAGGAGATGATGGAAAACTCTTTTATATAGCACAAAGGATTCCATGGCAACAAAGACAAGGTATGCCACAAGATCCCCTCAGCTTTAATTCATCCTTTCCTATTGGGAATCGAAACATTTTTTCTTGGAACTCTCAACCCTGGTTAGCAAACCAAAACTAATGGAAAAACTCTCAACAATGACCAAAACCTTAGCCAAATTGGAACCAATAGTAGCCAAACCCTTGGCAACAATTTTTTTATAGGGTTTCAATTACAATCTACAATGGAGAACATAGCAGAATCAATGGAAACCTCAACATAAAAAATGGCCAATAGTGGCAACAAGAAAATATGAACTATTAGTAGCCTATGCTCCCTCGTCCGCCACAAAAATAAGCCTTAATTCCTCCATCAAATCCTACATCCCAGCCACCCAAACAACCATAAATACCTACCCAACTTGCACCTAACCCTAACAATAAGCCTGATCAATAGGATTATACTAATGAAGCTATGCAATACCCCACTTATGGAGTAGAGGTGAGAGATGTCCACCCAAAATTAGGAATTTTTGTTTTGTACCTTCATCTCCTTAGATTATAGAGATGGAGGATGAGGAAACCGCAGTTGAAGCTTTAAACAAAACACATTTGGAACTAAGTCAAATCAGGTACACCAAACTACCTCAAGTCCAAAGCCTCCTTTTCCTGAACACCTAGCTATTCAAAAGAATCACACACAAGCTAAGACAAACCTCTTAGGTCAATTAAAATATGTGAGCATCAAGATTCTACTAATCCAGGATATCAAAAAAAATCCTATCTATACTAAAACTGCGAGGGATCTTTGTCTTAAGAAACTAGGAAGGAAAAGGAAGGATTCTCAGATAGTCCATGTCTTGGGAAACCTTGTGGATATCATGTTAGGGAACATTACTATCCCTAAGTATATAGATCTTGGTAGTCCAATAGTGGACACTAAGATTAATGACACCCTCATCAAGAATACTTCGATAGACTTGCGGGAAAAAATCAATGTTATGACAAAAGAAACAATGAAATTACTTCAGTTAGCCACTTATACCTACACAAACTATTTTACAGTTAGCTAATAGGTCAACAATAAAGCCTGAAGGAATCATTGAAGACTTATTTATTGCATTGGATTCTTGGGAATATCCCATTGATTTTATAGTTTTACAGCCTAAGGTTAATCTTGCAAGCTACCCACTCATCCTAGGCATACCTTGGTTAGCTACAGCTGATGTCTTCATAGGTTGTAGGTCTAACAATATGATAATATCTAATGGGACAGTAACCAAGAATTTGGTTCTCTATCCTCCAACACAAACTTATGTTGATCTTGAGAAAACTATTTGGCCCACTTTGGATGAGGAAGATAACTATTCTCTGTAGACATTGATGACCATAGAATGTAACCCTTTGCTGAATGACCAGGATGAAGATGAGATCATTGCTCACATAATCTAGAATGATTGTGGCTGGAGCCCACAACAACAAGACTATCTCACATGCCTACAAGATCCCTTGCAGAGTATTATCCCACAAATTCCTTAGAAGAAATATCTCAAATCTTCATTCCTTACTACCAGAGCAATGTGTACCAATAATTCCAAGTCTTGACCTCTCATATGTGCAAGAATCATCCATGGAATTGGAAATTATGCCAGGAAAAATACTGAACATCAACAATGCCTTGACTGAAGAGTAGTAGAATTCTCTACACACAATGCTGCAAGCACATGCATTAGCCTATGCATGGGATTACCATGATATGAAAGGAATATATCCTGACTTATGTATGCATAGGATCTATATTAATGATGGTTATAGACATGTTAGGTAGCCTTAAAGACAAATGAATCTTGCCTTGAGGGAGATAGTGAAAGAAAAACTTCAAAAAATCCTTGATGCAGGCTTTATTTATCCTATATCAAACAGTGAATGGGTTTCACCATTGGTAATTGTTCCAAAGAAAGGTGGAAAATGGAGAGTTTGTGTAGACTACATGGAACTATATACAACAACTAGGAAGGACCACTTTCCTTTGGCCTTCATAGATCAAGTGCTTGATTCTCTAGATGGGAAAAAGTACTTCTCATTTCTAGATGGTTTCAGTGGTTACAACCAAATAAAGATTGCTCTAGAAGATTAGGACAAAACTACATTCACATGTCCTTGGGGAACTTATGCCTTCTTTGTTCTGCCCTTCAGCTTATGCAATGCTCCAGCTACCTTTCAAAGAGTAGTAATCAACATATTTTTTGATTATGCACATGACTGTATGGAGATATACATGGATGATTTCATCACCTATGGTGAAACTTATGAGGAAGCTCTCAATAATCTGGGAAAAGTATTGAAAAGGTGTAAAGAACACAACTTGTCACTCAACAATGAAAATTATTTCGTGTAAAGAACACAACTTTTCACTCAATAATGAAAATATTTTGTCTATGGATGAGGAAGTACCGAAGATAACGAGGATGTGTCTCTGGTGCTTGGTTTCCAAGTGTTCTTGAGAAAATTTGATAAAAAGAGGAAACAGTGTGTTGTAGTGGTGTTCTGGGTAATAGAGTTATGTTCTGGCTTTGCTCTGCATTTCTTCTAGGTTGAAGATCTTCTTGTGTGATTCATATATGTTGATGAGAGGTGTTGTATTCAAGAGTTGGTGTGTTGGATCAATGTACAAAATAAGTTGTGTTCACCATTGTGTGACCGTGTTTTGCGGAGGTGTCTGGAAGAAATGTTTTTGCTTCACATTTCTCCATAGTTATGTTTCAAGTCTTGTGAATCTAAAGGAGTGTTGATGGTGTTAATATCTTTGATCAATCAAGATGGTTTGAGGTTTGATGCTTCAAAATATGGTTTTCTAAGTAATAGTGTATGGCAGAGTTGTTTGAGTGTACTAGGTGTGTACATTCTTCAGTTGGAAGTTGTTGTGAAGGAGTTTGTTGGATTTAAGGGTGCTCGTGGAATATTCTAGATCATGTTCAAGCATGGTGTGAGGTTCACAAGTCATCCTTGGGTTTGAGGAAGTGTGCACTTAAAATTTTAATGGTGTTTGCATGGGTAATGATCTACCTAGTTTTTACACTTCTTGTGATGGATAATTATTATTTATAGAAGCGTGTTGTAGCATGGAGCTGTTAATTTGGGTCCTAACTAAGGTTTGATGTGGTATTCTTTCACTTTTATCCTCCACATAAGTGTTTTGGTGCCGACCTAATTTGAATTTGCATGGTTGATGTGCATAGCTGACCTTGGAGAAGGGTTTCAAGGTTGAAGACGGTATAAGTATAAGTTGAATTGTTGTGTTGAGATAGATGTGAATGATGTAAATTACAAAGTGTTAGAGTGTGAATTTGAGAAGTGTGATGCGGGATTTCATGTGTTAGTTTACTGGATGTAGTGAGTAGAAGGTGGCTACAATTCTACAATTCGACTGCGAAGGTGTTGATGTCATTGTGGTGGATTATCTATTGCATTGAGATGCTTTTCTCTGTGTAAAATTTATTCTCTATCTTCTCTTATATTCTGGTAGTGAGTCCTATTGTATTTGGTATTGATATTACTTATATTGTGAGCTAATCCTCACTGTGGTTTTTCCCTTCTCGGGGTTTCCATGTAAATCAGGTGTTCTCTTGTGTATGGTGTTAAGTTGTTTAAGTTACTATTATTTGCTTTTCATGCTAAATCATCATAATAGATTTAAGGGTTTATTGAATGAATGTGGATCTAAATGTTAATGAGGGTTTTGAAGTTTTAGGGTAGAACTAATTCAGCCCCCTCTCAGTTGTCTTGTGCATTCAACACTCTTCCCAAGATTTATAGTTTCCATTGTTTAGGGTGATTACAAATGGATGAATTAAAAGCCCATGGTTTTATAATGATATACTCCTCATATACAAATTAGAGATCGAAACATGTGAAATTGGAACCCTCGTAGTGCACAAAAAATGATCCCATATTTCATAAAATATCTAAGGTACAAGTCAAAACAGATAGATTAACTTTAAATTGAAATAATAGGTATCTAGGAAAACATTAAGAAAAACCAAGTAGATGATTGTGTAGTACTTAGAACTAGCTATCCAATACTTATTTATTTATGAAAAAATTGATGCAATATGCCCAAGTTATGGATCTAGGAAGAAAATCCCCCTTTATGGCATATGGCAAGGGTCTTGACACTTTTTAGGCGGTCATAGGGTGCTGCTATTCGACTGAATAAATAGTGGGGGTAGGTGAATGCTGATGCTAATGGGTGGAAATAGTAGAGGCAATGGTTTGGGCAGTGGCTATCTATTGAATTTAGCATGTAATAGTTGTCGATCAACTTCATAATAGCTCGAGGATCACCTACAATCAAAACAACCTTTCACACAAGAGAGAAGCAATTTAAATAATATAAAATGATAAAATTTATTAAAATATAAGTATGAAACTAGTACAATATACAATGAGGAAACTCGTATTATAAAAATAAAGATGAAACCATAAAATCTTATGATATATACCAAGACCATAACAAATGTCTTAAATCTAATGATATGAAAGACATAAATAAATAATCTAAATAACTTAAATATGAAATGTAAATAATAAAATCTAATATGAAATTAATTTTATATATACTATATTCATATTAAAAAAATTATTTTCTTCCACAAAATAGACTTTTAATCTATAATAACTTGCATAAATATAATTATCATAATTTCCTATCTATTTAAAAATCTTCATTTTCACTTTAAAAAGATTTTGAATTTAAATTAACAACATAATTGAGAAATATTCTCCTATCAACGTAGCACCGAGGATTCTCCTATCAACGTAGCATTAGAGATATCTTTACAAACGCTCTCTGCAACATCACAACTGGCAAGAAATACCTCGATTTTTTTAACTGTATATCTAAAACCCTAAATCCTGAATGAAAATGGAAAAATAAGAAACCTAAAACTGTTGGGCCTCACGCTCGTAGCTTTCTCTCTCTCTTTTCTTGTGTAATTGTTTTAATCAATTCGCACAAAACCATAATGTGATGATTCAACGGTCTGAGCCCACAAACATCTATATATATTAGAGCAAAGTTCTACAGGGCTTATTGAAGTTCTTTAAAATTACAATATATAAACTGCTGAATAATTTCTTTAATGATTTCCAAACACTTTTAAGTCATCGTAGAGGCGTTTCCAAATACTGATTTGCTTCTTTTTAGAAGACAAGGTTTTATGTGTTAGTGTAAATCTAATTAACGATTATTGTTTATTTACTAAAAATATGACAAACTAAAAATAAAACGTTTAAACATGAAATATAATTTATTTAAAAATATCCAGAACAAATTTGAAACAACATTAATTAGATGAGTATAAACGAATGAATGTGTACTCTTTTCATTTTGGTTTTATATGTTTTTAACTTGCATACTGGAGTTACACCTTCATTAAACTTTATTGATTATTTAATTACTCAATTTAAAAATATTAACTTTATGTCTTTTAAGGATTTAAAGAATGGAAAGAAGCTCTTTTAAAACTATTTTCGTTTTAAACAAAATTTTTAGTTTGATGTTTATAAAAGATTGTCTTTGACTGTTTAGACCATGCATGAATGATAGATGATTCTGCATGTTATGGTTTTGGGAAAGTTACCTTCCAGGACGGGTGCCGAAAATGGGTAAATAGAGAGTGTAGTTTTGCTTTTCCAAAACTATTTTTATTGTCATGCATGACATTTTACTTGGCCAAGTAATTAAAAGACCATTGAAATAGATGGATTTATTGAACTCTCTACCATATCCTAGTATCGAACTTGCTTATTTCTTAAATGAATTAGAAAAATGAAAATGCTTGTGGTTTACTAGTAGTACTAGGCATGCACCAGATTCCATCTTGCTCGTAGATTGCTTTTTGCTAAGCAATTCGTGCAGGATCGGGTATTTCTTGATTGACTAAGAAATTTCGGGGAAGCATAAGCTTTGAGGTTGGGCGGAAAAAGCGTCTGATCCTTGTTCTCATCTTCTTTATGAAGATTTTCTTTTAGATGGAAGATCAACGAATGGCATCTTCTTTTATGGTTTATTATTCTTGATATATGTAATGACGATCTTATGGTGACTAAATGCCTAAGTCTCAAATTGTAACTAATATTATTATCATTCATTGTATTTATAATTGAAATTGTGTAATTCGACACTTGTATGTTCTTAGATTGAATTGTTATGAATTTATCTTAGCGACTTTTATGTCGTTGTTTTGTAATTGACTAGTTCTTTGATGTCTGAATGAATGGAATGGCGAATTTATTTTGAATATAAGGGATCTTATTTAAAGTAATTGTCAATGTTGTTTTAAAGAGATTTCCGCTCTTTACATTTGGTATCAAAGCCCTAGGTTTAAACACTAGGGTCCTTTGTCCATTATGCTAAATGAACATTCCTTGATGTAGGAATTATGATACATAATGGGTACAAGAGGTAAAGGAGTTGCTGTAAGCAATGAGACTGATATGTTGGATCAAATTCTTGGGCTTTTAAATCAGTAAGGTTCTAGAATGGATAATCTAGAATAGGAAGTTCGAGGTGTTAGAGAAGGACAAAACCCTCGAGTTGAAATTCCCCAAAATCAGGAATAACCTAATAATGATAATCCAAGGGTTGAATTACCTAATCCTTAAGCAAGGATTGAAGGGGAGTTAGCAAAATATTTGAAAAGGGTAGCATTGCCCAAGTTTGATGGTAAGACAATAGGTGATGCAGCAGAATCCTGGGTCATTGAGATGGAAAAATACTTCGAGCTCAGGAATATGTCTAATGAAACCAAGGCAGTTTGAGCTACATACCAGCTTATTGAAGAAGCTGCCACTTGGTGGGATAACGAAAAGACTTACTACATGGGAAGCGTTCTTGAACCTATTCAGGAAGAGGTGGCTTCCACAACTGTTCTTTGATAGGAAGATGACAAAATTCCAGAATCCAGCATAGGGTGGTTTGACTGTTACCTAGTACTGGGAGAGGTTCACCAATCTCCTGAAGTACGTACCACAATATCAGATGGATAGACGGTTTCGTATCCGTAAATTCATTCTAGGGTTGAGGCCACATATTGGAGCTGATGTGGACATTCATAATCCATTGACGATGGATGAGGACTTTGAGAAGGCCATGAAATAGGAACATAAGTTGCAGCAGGTAGCAAACTACAAGAAGAGTGTGAATGCAAAATCTGGTTTTGGAAACATAAAGTTTCAAAACAATAACAACAATAACCAAAGGGGTAACAACAGTAATCAACAGATCAAGAATCTGAAGAGGGGAATAAATGCCTAGGATAAAGGATAAGGTAGCTATGGCGGAAACAAGAAGGTGAACAATAATATCACCAACTTCTCCAATATCAGGAACAAGACAGGTGGTCATTTAGGGCCACGAGGTGGATGCTATACTTATGGAGGAGATCACTATGCCTCCAATTGCACTCAGTGTATAGGAGGTTAGCGAGGTGGTAATGATCGGCGAGAACCGTAACATCAAATACATGCAGCGGTTGACAATCGTCAAGTCGACTTTCAGGCTTCACCTATCTAGATGTGGGGTAAGCTTTTTGGACAATCTATTTCTATTTTGATAGATATAGGAGCTACTAAATGCTTTATTGATCCTAAAGTAGTTGCTAAATTACCTATTAGACATGGTTTTATGTCACATTCATGGATGATACTGTATGGAAATCGAGCAGAGAAGAGGGTAGATTCACGTTTATTATGCAACGATTTAGAGTTACCTAACTTCCAAACCCAAGTTAACCTTTATGTAGCACTGTTGGGTTCTTATGATGTGATCTTAGGGATCAATTGGTTAAATGAGCATAAAGCCATAGTGAACTGTGAGGACAAGGTTGTGAGTTGTTTGGATGATTTTGGACATCTAGTTGAGATTTTAGGATCTTGAGAGCCTCTAGAGTTGAGACATATCTTAGCTATGCAACTAAAGAAAGCACATCGAAAAGGATGTTCCATTTTTGCTATTTTGGTTAGTGACTTGGATCATGCCCAACAAAGTCTAGGGGACTATCCAGTTCTTAGAGAGTTCCTGGATATCTTTCCAGAAGAACTTACAAAATAACCACCGAAGAGAGAATTTGATTTCTCTATTGAACTGTTACCTGGAACGAAGCCTCAATCCAAAGCTCCTTACAGAATGACTACTACAGAGTTGTATGAACTAAAGGTTCAATTGCAAGAGTTGCTGAAACAAGGATTCATTAGACTGAGTGTATCACCATGGGGTGCACCGGTAATCTTCGTTAAGAAGAAGGATGGAACCTTGCAACCGTGTATTGATTACAGGATGCTTAACAAGGTTACCATCAAGAACAGGTATCCTTTACCTAGGATAGATGAGTTGTTTGATTAGATGAAAGGGGCCACTGTGTTTTCTAAGATTGATCTTAGATCAAGTTACCACCAGTTGAGGATTAAGGATGAGGATATTCTGAAGATAGCTTTCAGAACTCGGTATGGACACTACGAGTTCACCGTGGTACCTTTTGGCCTAATGAATGCTCCAACGACATTCATGAACCTTATGAACAGTATCTTCAGAGACTGTTTAGATGATTTCATGCTTATATTCATTGATGATATTCTGATTTACTCTAAAACAGAAGAGGAACATGAGAAGCACTTGAAAATAGTCTTGCAACGACCTAGAGATTGAAAGCTTTTTGGTAAGTTTTCGAAGTGTACTTTCTTTCAGAAGAAGGTTCACTATTTGGGGCATGTCATATCTGCTGAGGGAATCTCAGTTGATCTTGCGAAGATAGAGGCAATTGTAGATTGGCCAACATCGCAAAGTGTTACTGAAGTTCGTAGTTTCATGGGACTTGCAGGATACTATCGGAAATATGTGGAAGGGTTTTCTAGAATTGCAGCACCTATTACTTCTCTTTAGAAGAAGGGAAAGAAATATGAGTGGACAAAGAAGTGCGAGGAAGCATTTTAGATTCTTAAACATAAGATGACATCAACACCAGTGTTGACTATACCGGATCCTAATGGGCACTTCATTGTGATTACAAATGCATTAGGTGAAGGTGTAGGAGTTGTGTTAATGCAGGAAGGGAAAGTGGTTGCATATGAGTCCAGGAAACTGAAATAGTATGAGTTGAACTATGCACCACATGATCTTGAGCTTATAGTTATAGTGCATGCATTGCAGATGTGGAGACATTATCTCCTAGGGAAGCCATTTGAGCTTAAGACCGATCATTTAGGACTTAAGTACATCTTCACACAGTCGAACCTCAATGCGAGACAAAGGAGGTGGCTTGAGTTCCTAAGTGAGTATGATTTTGGTATTGAGTATATCAAGGGTAAGGAGAATAGAGTTGCTGATGCTCTTAGCAGGAGAAGACATCTATCTGCTATGTTGACCACAAGGTCAACCTTGAGGCAACAAGTGTTGCAGTATCTTCCAGGAGATGAGCATTATAACAGGGTTAGACAAGCCTTAGAGGCAGATCCTTTAGATCATAGATTTGATGGATATGTGATGGAGTTGGATGCTATTGTCAGATATTAGGGAAGAATGTATATCCCTGAGGGTGGAGATTTGAGGAAGCTGATACTTGAGGAAGTTTATGATGCACCTTATTTAGGGCATCCAGGAGTTACAAAGATGGTACCAGAGTTGAAGGCTTTGTATTTTTGGCCTAAGCTTAAGAAAGATGTCATGGAGTACGTAGCTAGATGTTTGGAATGCCAGCGAGTCAAGGTTGAGCATGTGCATCCAATAGGAATTTTGTATCCGCACGATATACCTGAGTATAAGTGGCAAGTAATCATCTAAAGATTATTGTTGAGCAGAAATAGGCATGATACTATCTTAGTAGTTGTTGATAAGCTGACGAAGGTTTCACATTTCATACTTGGAAATTTGAAGGATGGATCATTGACTCTTGTAAGGAAATTTGTGCAAGAGATATTCAGATTACATGGTGTACCAGAGACCATTATTTCTGATAGAGATACCAGGATGACATCTAGGTTCTGGACTACACTGAATGCGACTTTGGGAACTAAACTGAATTTTAGTTCTGTATATCACCCACAAATCGATGGCCAAACTGAAAGGGTCAATCAGGTTGTGGAGGACTTATTGAGGATGTACTGCATGGATCAGCAGTACAAGTGGGAGGAATATTTACCATTGGTTGAGTTTGCCTACAACAACTCATTTCATGCATCATTGGGTATGGCACCTTTTGAGACACTGTATGGACGGAAATGTCGTACACCCATCAGTTGGGACAGGATGGAAGACATGATCATTATTGGTCTAGATATGCTCAAGGAAATGGATGAGCAAATGAAGTTGATCAAGGGTAGATTGAAGGAAGTAATCGATAAACAGAAGAGCTATGTTGATAGGAACAGGACTTTCAGACAGTTTGCTGCAAGAGATAAAGTCTTCTTGAGGGTTAAGCTTCATAAGAGCTCTATCTCGTTTGGGAAATCATCAAAGTTGGCACCGAGATTTATGGGACCATTTGATGTATTGGAAGTTATTAATTCAATTGCTTATAGACTAGTGTTACCACCTGCTCTTGCTCGACTCCATAATGTTTTCCATGTTTCTTTGTTGAAACCTTATCATCGTGATGCAACTCATATTCTTGATTGGCATTCATTACAGGTACAGGATCCAAGGGTGGTGCTAGTGGAGCCCATCCTAATCCTAAACAGGCGTAGCATTAAGCTACGTAACAGAGATAGTACCCAATATAAGGTCTAGTGGGACCAGTATATTGTGGACAATGCTACATGAGAGGATTCTGAGATGATAGACCGTCATTTTTCTCATTTGCTTTCTTAGATTAGCATTTGTTTTTGTGTGGAGATACTTGATACTTTAGTTTTTGATTCACATGTTGTGAACTTTGATAGCGTGGATGCTACTATATTTGCTTATGCTTATTTTGGAGAACTATGTTGTTAGTTACTATTTTATTATGCTTGATTGAGATACTATGCTTTACCTACTGAGACACTATGTTTATAGATTGAGATAGTATGTTATAATGATGATGATGATGTTATGCTTATTGAATGACTAATAAGACATCGAGACGATGTCTCTTCCAAAAGAGGAAAGATGTCACGTTTGGATTTCATTGATTTATTTAATGCAAGTATTAATCATTATGTCGATATTTAAATGAAAATTAAATGATTATTTAATGATAGTTAAATTGAAATTGAAATCGAGATAAAATTGAAATTGAAATACAATTATTATGATTTGAATTGTATGTATATTTATTTCAAGGTTTGTTATTACTAATGATAAATCGAGTGCAAATGAACGCAGAAACAGGTGAACGTGATGGAAAGCGAGAACAACGATCAAATAGAATTTTTTAACTGATTGACGTTTATGAATAAATGAGATCTCACACACTTACATAAATAATATTTAATATATTTTGCGTTTATCTTGTTTGCAAATTTTAAATCTAATTTTAATGTAATTTTTCAAAATTATGAAAAATGCATGTGATTTAAATGATGACTTAATTAAATTTGATAAAATTAATTTAAATTAAATAATTAGATTGATTGTTTAAATATTTTATTATTATTTAAAAATAATAAATTTGAAATTTCAAAATTTAAATGCAATAAATTTTATTTCAAAATTAAATTA
Organism: Sequoiadendron giganteum; assembly: GCA_007115665.2. Taxonomy (NCBI): domain Eukaryota; kingdom Viridiplantae; phylum Streptophyta; class Pinopsida; order Cupressales; family Cupressaceae; genus Sequoiadendron; species Sequoiadendron giganteum. Next base: position 350,832,982 of record CM021102.1, read on the forward strand.
AATATAAATAAATAAAATGTTTTTAAAAATAAAAATGATGAAATGAATGGATTTTTAAATTTAGAAATTGAATTAAAATCTAAATATGGCTAAATGAGAAATTGAAAACAAAATCCGAAATTGAAAGGACACTACGAGAATTTGGACACACAGAAAATTCGAAATTGAAAGGAGGCAAAAATATTCGTTTTTATTCGATCTTGAGCAAATTAGTAAAAAAAAAGAGTATTAAGTTTCACGGAGTGGTAAATCTGCACCCATATTCTACGCAGTTTTTCCACACCTCACATTGCACGGAGAGGAGACACCCACGCTGCAAAAGGAGTGACAAGCAGCAGGTGTAAAAGGCGCGCACAGTAGTGAAGGAGGTGTAGCAAGGAACAAGGCAAGCCAGCCTTCCACACACCTTCACCCCACGCGCCAAAGGTACAGAGGAGGATACGCGGCCTCCAAAGGGAATTCCTCCCTGTACCTGACTGCAGATAAAGGCTCCCCCCACACCTCACGCGGCCTGTTTGGAAGGCTCGAGACAGCTGGGGAGGTGTGGCCAGTTTTCTTCAACCGCAGCCTCCACATTCTTCACCTCACGCAGAAGTCACAAAGACCACACAGCAGGTAAAGGCTTCAAGTCCCAAGTAGCAAGGAGATACGCAGTCAGGGTGTTTTTGAAGAACACTTTCCGACAATTCACGCTCAGAAAGGGATTATTTTTTTTTCGAAGGTAAAGAAAATTCAATGCATTCAGAGAGATAATAGAGATATTTGGGGATTTTATAAAACAAGAATGGATTTATTTATCAACTAAGGATTTTACGATTTTCGTTTATCAGTTAGGGTTTGAAGAATGAAGCGCCCTCCACCTGCCCTGAATGTAAAAAGGCTTGCAAATGCGAGAGCTCCGGAGGTCGAAGCTTTGTACTCTATTATTAAAAAGAGAATCCGTAGAAGGAGAGGACCGGACGATGTAGAACAAGATGATAATCAAGATTTTACCGTGCCCAGGACCGAGCGGCGCAGGACTACCGGTTACATTAACCGAAAGGCCAATTTATGGAAGAAAAGGAAGCGAGATGCTCTGATGAGGTCCACTCGTTTCAAAATTAAGGGAGAGGAAGAGAGGGACGAAAAGACAGACAAGGTGAAGAAACTCTCCAGGCGTGTTCGCCGAAGAATTGAGCTAAAGGGCGGAAGCGATGGTGGATATGGATGCTCCACTGATGGGACTATAAGACTTGCGACGCATGTTTGGCATGCCAAACGGTTCACAATGACTAAGAAATGGGGTTATTATCTTCCTCTGGGACTTTTTGGCAGGTAAGCTCCAACTTGCGATTTGATAACAAAATGCGGTCGTTTTGGTTTTATTAGCAACGTTGTGGTTCAGTAGTGACTGTGTTTAATGGTGCACATGTAATGATAGCAAAGTACAATTTCACTAAACGTAAGATAAAATTGGGACATCTACTCACCCGTTGGTTTTAGGGAACATTTCAAGGAACGAAAAGCATTTTAGATTGTATAACAATACACAAATCTTTCCGTTTTGTTTTCCATGCCTAGTATCAAATAAACTAGATGATTTACTAATAATGCTTGTAAGATTGCAAATATCTTAATTTTTAAATTCATTTGTTTTGCAAATTTTCCTAATTGGGAAAAACTACATTTTCAGGTTTTTGTGAAAATTTAGCCAGTCGATGAAAAATAACCCATGCTAATATATTCCCACAACGTAGGCTTCATTCACCATAACCATGAGAAGTAGCTATTATTTAAAGATGTATATAATTGTATTGGCGTAAAAGTAGCTTGAATATGGTGGTAAACACGTATTGATTTTTAGTTAGCCTATAGGCTATATGGTAGGAACTTTCAACCATAAACCCAACAGACACCGGAAACAGGTAGCCTGAAACAATTTTCCCGTCGTCGTTTACTGCTGGCTGTTTCTGAGCAATTAATTGACAATCAAATCAGAGTAAACCAGATCTCTGAATTAAATGAGAGAATCTTACAAAATCAAATCTTTTATATGAAATATCTGATGTGCTTTCAACCGATGTAAATTTGCTCCACTGCCCATCCTGTCTACAAATAGAACAAATAGAATGAATAGTGAATGAAAAATACGGAACTTGCCAACAGACTTTCTGAAGCAGACTACTCAAAGGAAATACCAGCGAAAGAAATTTGAAGAATCCATTGTATTTTCCTGCAAAGTTTGCCTACTTTTTTTCTCATATAATTCAGAGTATATACAACTGTATCATAATTCTATCTTGAGATTATATAGATACATCTGTCTTGGATATAAATATTTATTCTACATTCTGCTGCCATTTTTCATGTTATAATATGAGAACAAAAACACTACGCTAGAAAGTTCAAGAAGAGCATACAAGACTTGGATAAAGTACTGCTGCCATACATATATCGATCCGAAAAGAAACTTTCAGAGTTATCTCTTCACATTTTCCATTTTATAAGGAGGAACAGAGCACTATATGGTCAAATTGAAGCAAAAATGCAACAAAATTTCATAAATTTTTCAAATCTCAAGATAAGAAAGACCAAGAATCAAGTCACTATTTATCTGAGAGAAGCACAAAAGAAGTTCAAACTTGGAAACATTAGGCATCCAGACTTCCATATTTGCTGCAAAATACTCTCTTGTATCACATCCTTGGCTCGAGGGACTCTACTATCAATAAGAAGCAAATCCATCAACGAAGAAGCATCATAACCATAAAGAGCTTTGAAGGGTGACATACCAATAGACATATGATGTGTGGTGTTGTAACAAAACTCCCCCAAATGCAACCATTTTATCCATGCTGTTTGCTGCCCGTGACATAGTTCCTTAGGTAGCCCTCAATCCATTTATTCACGATTTTCATTTGCCCATCCGTTTGGGGGTGGTAACTAGTACTCGAAGTTAACTCGGTGTGAGTCAAACAGAAGAGTTCTTGCCAAACAAACTGATGAACCTGCTGTCCCTGTCACTCACTGTATTCTTGGGCAATCCATGAAGTTTAAATATTTCCCTAAAGAACAGATCAACCACTTGTGGAGCCTTAAATTCTGAAGTAATGGCGTGAAAATGAGCATACTTTGTAAGCCTATTGACCACCACATAAATACAATCCTTACCTTGTACCTTAGGCAGCCCTGTGATGAAATCCATAGATATGCTCTCCCATTTCTGATTTGGAATGGGTAGGGGCTGCAACAATCTCGTTGCAAAGACATTTCCGAACTTGTTTTGTTGGCATACTACACACTCTCTAACATGTTGTAAAACATCATTCTTCAATCCTTTCCATGAGAAATGCTCCTTTACTTGCTTGTATGTCTTATAGAAACTTGGGTGACCAGCAAGTGGAGTATGATGACATGCCTTCAAAATCCTCTCTTTGACCTTTGATGTGGGCACAATATACACATGGCCTTTGTAAAGGATGAGATGTTCAATGACCTTGAATTTATCATCAAGCACCTTCCCTTCTGAAATATCAATGGAAAAAGAATCTTTGGCATACTTAGCTAATATGGCAGCCTTCCAATCAGCAGATATATCAGATATAGAACAGAATAGGGCTTTCTAGCGAGTGCATCAACCACCATATTATTCTTTCCTTTCACATATTCAATGTCAAAATCATAAGCTTGAAGTTTGTTTACCCATTTTTGCTGTCTATCGTTCAAGTCACACTGATTGAGGAAGAACTTGAGGTTGTTATGATCTGTTTTCACCACGAATTTCCCACAAACTAGGTATTGTCTGAATTTGGCAAGAGCATGCATGATTGCCAACATCTCTTTGTCATAAATGGAGAAATCTTTTTCTACATCCTTAAGCTTCCTACTCTCATATGCTATAGGGTGCCTGTTTTGCATCAAAATTGCTCCAATCCCTTCTCTTGAAGCATCACACTCTAGCACAAAAGGGAGTGAGAAATCTAGAATAGCCAAGACAGGGCATGAACTCATTACCTCCTTGAGCTTATCAAAAGCTCGCTGCAATTTGGGATCCCAAGAGAAAGCCCCTTTCTTCATTAGATTGGTCAAGGGGGCTGCAAGTTGTGAAAACCCCTTTACAAACCTCCTATAGTAGCTGCACAAACCCACAAAACCTCTCAATTGTGACAAGTTCCTTGGTCTTCGCCAATCTTGTATTGCTTTTATCTTTTTTTCATCAACACTAACCCCTTGGGCACTAATCTTATGCCCCAAATATAGAATTTTAGTCAATTCAAACTCACATTTTGACATCTTGGCGTGGAATGGATGCTGCTCAAGTATGCCAAGTACCTCATCAATGTGCTTCAAGTGATCCTCCCAAGTCCTACTATAGATCAAGATGTCATCAAAGAATACCAAAACAAACTTTTTCAATTGTAAAATGAATACATGGTTCATACACGACTGAAATGTGGTGGGGGCATTGGTTAACCCAAATGGCATGACCAAGAACTCGTAATACCCATAATGACACTTGAAAGCTGTCTTGTGCACATCCTCCTCCCTCATTCTTATTTGATGATACCTTGAACTCAAGTGAATCTTGGAGAAATATGCTACACCATGAAGCTCATCGATAAATTCATCGAACTTGGGGATAGGGTAATGGTTTTTGATTGTCCTCTTGTTGAGTGCTCTATAATCAATGCACATCCTCAACGTCTCGTCCTTTTTCTTGACCAACACCACTGAGTAAGCAAAAGGGTTAGAGCTTGGACGAATATGTCCCATGTCAAGCAACTCCTTGATCGTTTTCTCTATCTCCTCCTTGTATGCTCTTAAATGACGGTAGGGTGTAGTGATGACGGGTTTGGCTCCATCCTCAAGCTCAATCACATGCTGGAAACCCCTCTCAGGTGGTAGACCATGAGGTATATCATCAAAAACCTTGCTGTGACTCTCCAAAATGGGCTGAATGTCAATGTGGAAGGTCTTCCCTTCCTTGGAATGGTGAGTATCTGTGATCAAGCATTTAGCTGCCCAAGCAATTTGATCTCTCTGAAATGCCCTTTCCATATGCTTCATTGAAACTACCATAGGGCCACCATTGGAGAGGCCACGGAGGGTCACCTCCTTCCCATTAGCTTTGAAATTAAGCTCCATTGTTTGGTAGTTCTGCGTGTATTCTCCGAGTGAGTGCAACCATTGCACTCCAAGAACCATCTCAGTATCCCCTATATCGATCACATAGAAGTCATCTCTCATCTTATGGCCACCAAGAGTCAAATTCAGCTGCTGAATTCTTCGATTGCATGGAAGAATGTAACCATCTAGCACTATGACATTGAACCCTCCAAAATCCTCTGTCTTCAATCCCAATTTAGCCACTAATTTCTCATCAATAAAATTATGAGTAGCCCCACTATCAATCAAGACATTCACTCGCTGCCCTTGTAAAATTCCTTTGACTCGAAATGAATGGTACCTTGGTGCTCCTGATAGGGTTGCAAGGGTTCCTTCTAGATGCTCTTCTCCTTTGGGTTCGTTCTCTTCTTCAATTATTGTTAATTTTGGATCAATTTCCTCTTCTTCGGAATCATCACCTAGATAGACCTCAATGTAGTGTATTTGACCCTTCCCCAAACAATGATGACCTTTCTGCCATGGTGCTTTACAATCAAAGCATAATGTCCTTCGAAGGTCATTCTTTGACATTTCCGAAGGGTTAAGTCTGAATGGTGCCTTTCTTGGGGGTGGAAGGTCTCTTTGAGTAAACTTCTTCGCCATGACCAAACCTCTAAGGGGTTTGGAGAGGCTATGCTCCTTCTTTCTGACACATTTGGAACCATCACAACTAGTCTCTCTAACTCAGCAATGTAGTTTTCCACCTTATCTTCTTGCTGAAAGTGAATTTCTGGATCCTTCCTATCATATCTCTCCGTTAACCTTTGACTGAATTCTTCCAATGTCTTGATGGAACTATGGCCTTGTGTCACCATACCGTGATACCACCATTCGTGGGCCAACCCTCAAGGTGTAGGGTAGCAAATTTGATGGCTTCTTCTTCGAACATGGGATTCAAGGAGAAATATGTGTCTAATTTCTGCAACCAAGCCCTTGCTGATGAACTCCCTGAACCATCAAAAATTGGGATGGTGATTTTGCCCAAATGATGTTGGATTCCTTCCTTTCTTCATACCTTCTCCTATGCCCTCTTTTGGTCTTCATATCATGGAAATATGTGAATGTTACATCTCTAGAAAAGCTGGACATTGAGCATGATACTCATTATACAATTTGGCCATGTCCTCTTTTTCAAGTGGTGTCTCTGTTTCATTTTCTGCCCCTTGGTCCAAGAATTTGGCTTTGAAAAACTTGGTGGAGGCTGCTGGTTTTTGTACCCTTGAACTACTGCTCTCCATGCCATTCTATATTGTTTTTTCATGTCTCCAAAATGGGACCATAAGATAACAAGAGGCATAGTTAAAAATATTAACCAATTTGATATCATTATAATTATAATTGTCGAAGACACTATTATAATTATATTATCATTATAGATATTAAAATAATACTATAACTATCAAATATTAAATGGCAATTATGATTATTGTAATAAAGACATGATATTTTTATAATATAAAAGACATTACATTAAAATATAGATTTAATTTATGCTAGTCTCTAGAACGCTTTATTTATATTGTCTAATTTCAATGTTATGACTCCATGCCATCGTGGGTGCTTACTTAGACAATAGCTGCAATCCTTAAGGAGCATCGGACAAACCAAATGTTGATCATCCTTCATAAGGAGTGATTGTTTATATTTATGACATCTATGTAGCGATGACCATCCAAAGCCCATTGAACCACATGCTATTAGAATCAATTATCTCATCCTGGTGCCCTTAAGTGCCAACAGTTGAATATACTAAGCTCTCACTAATCTTTATCATAAATAATGACCGACTATTATTTTGCCCTTGTGTGAAAGAAGGATTGTGATTTGGTCACGACCCAACTATCTAATGAGGGACCTTTTGTATGCCTGGCCAATGCCATTATCCTAACTGCATGCAAATCACGGTATCTAAAATATTGTGACATTGCATCGCACAAGCTCATTGTGACAAATGCCCAAATTGATGGATGCTAGTAAGCGCTTGACATATGCCAAGGAGTGATACTCTACAGGTGATCTAGCTTTGATGGGTCAATGTGGAGTCTTGGCATGAACTTTGTGAGTGGCACGAGATTGCTTGATGTGATATCCCACTCAGATCGAAGTAATTGATACTAAAAAATCATATATGAAAGCATAGTTGGCACACTTGCAGAAAACTCGCCGTGAGTTTTTTTTAAAAACGAGTTTTTTTGAGGTTTACTCACCAAACCTAGAAAAAATGAGTTTTTTCAAGTTTTTAGAAAAACTCGGCTGGGCAGAAATAAATCAAAGAAAACGTCTTTTTTAGTTTCATTTCATTTCGAAATTGAATGATACTTTGTGTGAGAAGCTAAACACCCCCCCCCCAAAGCAAGGAGATATCATTTCCAACGATTTGCTATCGAGGAGAGCAGATTCGAACGCCATTTTGTGTGGATTTTGAAGGGAAATTTGATTCACAGGTAAGGTTTTTGTTTTTGTTTTTTGTTTTTGCGTAATCATTTTCTTTCATTCTTCTTGCAAAATACTCATTCCAATTTGAAAAAAAGTCATGATAGAGCACAAAGAAACAATTTTTTTGCATTTAGAATCCAAAAAACAAGATTCATTACAATCTTTTGTTGATTTTTTTAATTGTTTTTTGAAATTTTCAGACCTAGGTTCATTTTTTGTGTAGAATGATAAGATTAGTTAATAATGTTAATTTATAATTCATTTAAACACATTTGTATCAATTTAAATCGAATTTAGCTCTATATCTTTTAAGTTCTAAATTTTTAATGATTTAGGTTGTTTTAAATTTTTTTTTGTATTAAAAAACTAATATGTTGTACATATTTTTTGTATGTGTAGATTGATCATTGATCATTGAATACACACTATAATGGCTTTTGGCTTTGGTTCAGCATCAGGTTTTGTCCCCGCCCCATCAAGTTCCGCCCACACCATCATCATGGGTTCCAGACACTCGTCCTCTAGGGGCTAGAGACCCTACATGGAAGAATGGTGTGAGAGGGCACGTACTTGGAACAATTGTTTGCAGTGAGTGCAAGAATACATATCATGGAGGCATAAATCGTCTCAAATACCATCTTGCAGGCATTCCTCAGCGTGATGCCAAGCCTTGTAAGCAACCCAAAGAAGAGATTAGAAGAGAGATGCTTGCACTACTTTCAATTGCCGAGGAAAGAAAAATGCAAAGGGAGAGGGCAAAAAAAGCCATAGCAGCTGCCATAGCTAGTGGACATGCGCATGCCCATGGTCAAACTTAGGAGCAACGGGGCCAAGCACATGGAGATAGAGTCAAATGAGGAGGGAGATATTGGCGTTGTGGGCTCTCTTAGTGGTCCACAGATTCACATTCATAGCACAACCACAACTGTACTGTCCTCTAGGCCCCCCATTTCCTCTAGTTCTACTTCGACTAGAGTGCCAATGCCACCACCACCTTCATCTTCACGCAACCTACAAAGTTTTTTTGTGCCTTGAAACACATCAGGAGCACAGGTATCATTGGAGGCTACAGGGTGGAACAAGGAGGTACATCAACATGCCAACTTGGCGTGTGCTGACTTTTGGTATTTCAATAACATACCATTTAATGTGGCGAGTAGTCCCTATTGGCACAATATGGTCGCTGCATTGACAGTTGAGGGAAAAGGCTACAAGCCACCTTCTCGCAAAGATTTGAGTGGGAGGTAAGTGAAAGTCGACTTAATTTTATGCTAAGTTTATGTTCTTTAAATCAAATTAATTTATTATTTATTATTTATGTTGAATTCAAGCTATTCTTTGTTTAAAACTTACAATTTTGTACTTATTTAATTATTTTACTTTGTACCTGCAGGTTGCTCACAAATGCAACCCAAAGGGCAATGCAAGTGGTTGAAGAACAAAAAAATAAATGGAAGAAATATGGCTGCTCCATTCTTTTTGATGGGTGGACGGATGGGAGAAACCGCACCATCATTAACTTTTTGGTTGCTTGCAAAGGTGAAGTTGTGTTTTGGAAGTCGATAGATGCTTCCAACAGGATAAAAACTGCAGATACATTGTGTACATTGTTGGAAGAAGTTGTGATGGAGGTGGGAATTGCTAATGTGGTGCAAGTTATCACAGATAATCCAACAGCGTATGTGGCAGCAGGAAGAATGCTTGAGATTAGACATCCATCACTCTTTTGGTCACCTTGTGCGGCCCATTGCCTTGACCTTCTTTTGGAGGACATGGGCAAACTTGTTTGGGTGGCACCGATTGTAGATGATGCAAGGAGCATCACAAAATTTATCTACAATCACCCTTGGGTTCTTAGCTTGATGAGAGATCATACACAAGGGAAGGAGTTGGTGAGACCAGGTGCCACAAGGTTTGCAGTGATTTTCATAACGTTGCAAAGCATTTTGGATTCTTTGGGCTCTTTAAAACAAATGTTTGTGAGTCAAGCATGGAATGAATCCTCATATTCAAAGAAGCCCGAAGGAGAGAGAGTTGCTACAATAGTCTTCGACCCCTTGTTTGCACAAAAAGCTACAGAGATCATGAAGGTAACTTCAAAACTTTGATTTTAATTTTAAACTCAAGTTGAATATAAATATATATATTTTTTAATTTAACTTTAAGCCTTTCATTATAAATTTCTAACTTTGATCTTTTTGTATTTTTAATCTAGGTGTTGGAGCCCTTGGTAAGAGTCCTTCGCTTGGTAGATGGGGATCAAAACCCCATGGGATATATTTATGAGGCCATGGATAGGGCCAAAGAGGCTATCAAAAGTTACTACATGGGGGACAGCCTGAAATTTGATTCCATATGGGAAATTGTTGATAAGAGGTGGAAAAATCAACTCCACCAACCCATCCATGCAGCAGGGTACTTCCTCAACCCTTCTTATCTCTTCTCAGAGAGCTTCTCTGATCCTAATGGAGAGGTTATGGAGGGTCTCATGACATGCTTTCAAAGGTTGCAGCAAGAGACCACATCATCAATGATTTGGATATGTACAGGGAAGCAACTGGTAATCTCTTTTCTTCGGAGCTGGTTGTTAGAGGAAGAACCACTCTGCCACCAGGTATAAAATTGGGATTCTTTAAATTTTAAGTTTATTTCACATGCATCTTATAATTTGATAAAATGTGTTTTGAATTTTGAGTCTTTTCCTTTGTTTTCTAACTCTTTTTTGCAAAGGTTTGGTGGAAAAATTGGGGTGGAAAAACCCCACATCTTCAAAAAATTGCCCTTTGCATATTATGTCAGCCCTATAGTGCATCTAGTTGTGAGCGCAATTGGAGCTTGTTCGAGTCCATTCACATGAAAAAGAGGAACAAGTTAGCACAAAAGCACCTCAATGATCTTGTCTTTGTGCAATAAACCTTTGGTTGCAAACAAAGAGAGTAGAAGAAAAATCAGTGGATCATATTGATTTAGATGAGATAGATCCTTATAGTGATTGGATAGGGTGAGATGAGCAGCCTCCATTGTTTAGCGTGGACGAAATCCTTGACTTTGAGAGACAAGCAATGAAGGATGTGGGTGCATCAGGAGATGTAGGGTTGGAGGAGATTCTTGAGGATATGGATGAGATTTAGCTAGAGCCATAGGCACAGCTTTCCATACCAGTCGAGGAGCCAGTAACAGTAGCACCGCGAGTGCTATCACTGCCACCACCGCCACGCACACGCGGGAGGACTAGAGGACCCACCCCATCTTCCCTAGCTGCTTCTAGACTAGGGAAGAGGAAAGCCTAGCATGTTGTATTTAGTTAATGTTTAGTATTTGCTTCTAGTTATAGTTTTATTGTTTTCATGTATCAAACTTTCAGGCTTTTAGGCATCGGGATTCCGCATAAGAATGCGGTTTTGTAATCAATTTACATTAAATTCAATCAAAATTAATAGAAAAAACTTTGGTACTCATTTATGGATTCATTGGATTCATCTTATCATTGAATTTTACAAAAAAAATGTGTTTCTAATGAAATTTATGCAATTTTTTAAGTTCTCGAGTTTTTTTTGAGTTTTAAAAACTCTCCAATTTTTGGCTTGGCGAGTTTCCCAACTATGTATAAAATTATAATTAATCGCTAATAAAAAATTTCAGATATGAGATGACCTCCTCAAGTACATCGGCCAAGTCGCGAGAAAAATATAGCGATCATCTTCAAGGCAAACAACGATTTCTATTAAGAAATAATATTAAATAAATTAGTTATTTTCAATAATAGCGATTAATTTAATTGAGGATCATGAATGTAATGAAGAGTTATGTCCCTTGCCTATGTGGGGGTATTAAAGGAGAGTCTTTCCAAAGAGAATAACATCAGGGTGTGGAGAAATTAACTTAGTCTACATTAGAACGAGGTTGCTCCAGGGGAGCATACAACCCTCTAAGTCAGGTTGTGAATCAAGTGTAATACTTCAAACACCCAGCCAAAGTGAATCACATAATTAAAGGTGAGAAGTTTGAGACGACGATTGGAGATAGACACAATGTGACCCCATTCATATGGTTACTTATACCCTAATTTATAAGACTAAAAGACAAATCAAAGTTCATTCAAAAGGGGACATGATAATATTTGACATAATGGATATTACTTATTTGTGTCACTGATTCAATATGTGAAGTTAGAATATGTGAGGGAATTGAGGGCCTACAAGGAAGGGAAACGGTGTTGGGATCATCTTCTAAGTACGCCACCCCATCGTGGATGGTTGAGGCCTGCCACATGTGGGCCAAGGGGGCATAGGAGGTTGCTTTTGGGCTTAGAAGGAGTGATTTTCGGGACACCCTGGTGTAGTTGCACCCCAACCTCCCATCATGGTGATTAAACTAATTCATAAGAAGAGGAAAAATGATTTTGATAAGGGGAATGGTGATAGGACGCCTCATTGGGCACACCACCCCATATGAATGGCAAGAGGCCACATGGGGCCAAGAGGGGTGAAGCATTTTCTCTTGGGCCTAGGGTAGAGGGTCTCTTGGACACCTTATCAAACCATTCTGCTCCAGGAAGAATGGATTAGAAACTTAAAAGATTCTAATATATTTATGATATGATATTGTTTTTTTGTTATAGGATGTTTACTAACCTATTTGCAGGTCTTAAACAGGTAGTTGTATCACTAATCTTACTTTCCTTATTTTCTTTACATATTGAAATGAGAGCATAATATAATATTATCTTGTAAATATTTTCTAATTATGTATTGCAGGGACCTAATCAAGTTATAGATATTCCCTAAACCAAATTGATTATTTGAAATTGATAAATTATGGTAGATTTAGGGGTTTTCCAAATTTGGGGACATTACATGTTTTACCAACACCTAATTGTCAGTTCAATCCCCTCAAGAGTTGGACCATTTCCACCATAGTGTCCTTCATAGTGGATTGAAACTCTTTGCATTCCTTGACATGAACTATTGTCCATCATCCTCCTTATCTCCCATTGTCTTCTTCCTCTCTCTGAGATGATATCTCAGATCTCTATCACTCATGAACAGATTCATAGGCTAGCAAGATGAATGGCTCTAATACCACTATAATAGCCTTGCTTAGAAAGAAACACAGTAATAATCCAATAGTGCATAAAATTGAACACTTCACCCTTGATTTGAAATCACCTCAAGAGGCGGGTACATGACAAAAAATGACTGCCTTAAGCTCATTTTTATCAGGCTTGAAATACTAACAATTGAAGAAAAGAAAAGGAGAATATAATATCACAATAATTAATAACACTTGGCATAATAACGTCAATTGACAAAAAATAAAAAATGGCAAGGGCTTAGTAGACAAATACTTAGCATATCGATGACTCGTGGGTTGAAAACTATGAAATTTTAGAAACAAGATAATTCTGATTAGAATTCTTTTTGCTTCTGCTCTCCTAAGCCGAAAGGCAAACCAGCCCAGAACCAATTGTACCAGATTCAGAGTAGCATTCTCTTCATCGTTGAAGTAGCTTACTATGTCATGATGCCTCACAACTTCCACCTGAGGAGGGGCATTCCTGATCTACAACTGGAGGACTATTTTCCCTAAGCTTGCTTCCAATCACTTGCTTCAATATTTTGCAAGCTTTGCCTCTATCATAAGTTGCCTCTATCATATTCTTTACATGATTGAAAGAGCTCTAATTATCTTCCCATAAGCTCGTAGCGTCATCTCCCAGCATGCATACCTAGTCCAAAGCCTCCTCATATTTTTTCAACTCTTGAACATCTATTGGCATCAATTTAAAAAACTTTCTAAACAAGAGAAACATGGACAACTAGGAAATGGCCAACAGATAGCACACAATAAATCCTAGGGCAATTGATATGGCTATTCCCACCAGCAATAGACATAGCAATAACAAAAAAATGAAAAGACCAGAATGAGAAATAACAGTAGCAAGAATATTTGTAATAGAGGTGAATTTTTTAAGAAAATCATACAGTGAACTATCGTTGAAATTAAAATATAAATTAGCCCAATGTAGTTGTATGAGGAAAATTAAAACATGTGGCAACACATGCAAGGCATGTGGACTGTTTTCTTGTTCGCATGCAAAGTGTGGGAGTATCTAGTAAGTAGGCCACCCCAAGGGTGGAATTTTCTTGGTTCGAACGTTCCTGTCGCTTGGGGCCAAGGGGTGGGTTGTCTTGGTTAGACATTCATGCTCTTGGGCTTAGATGGGTAGCTTCAGGCGGACTTATCACATTTCTCATCCAATTCCTATTATGATTAAGAATTCCACTATGCATTATGGATATTGGTAGTTTAGATAGTCTTGAAATAATTATGTATTTTTGGTATACCTTAATAGATAAGGCATTTATTATGTTTTGATCATAGGGATTATATTTTCAATATTATCTAACATGGTTACAAAACCTAAACCAAGAATTATCTTGCTTGAAGCACTTAAGTGGTAAGTTATAACCCTAACTACATTAAGCTTGTGATTCTAGGGCAAGATTTAGGGCAATCCCAAAAGGGCACATTACATAAAACTCCAAAAGAGTAAGGACTTTCTTCTATCTTCCTGCTATCCTCCTGTAATATGACAATTCAATTGCCTTCTTGAAGTTTCCAAGAACATGAGGAGCACATCGACGATGCTTTTCTAGCTTGACATTAATCTTAATCTACATACAATTGTTTTAATGACCCATGTTTGCTTTCCCATAAAACCTTCCCTCAAGAAATAGTAAGTTAACTTATAATTGAGAAACATAACTTCTGATCATTATTATAGGTAGTTAATTGCATGAATTGAAATAAGTAAAGAGCTAGAACACCCAAAAGAACAAGGCTCAACTCAAGAGATTACCCTGCAGAAACCCAATGTGGTAAAACTCTAGACGAGTACGGACTTTGCCCTACCATGCCTCTATCCTCATGCAATATTACAAATCAATTTCCTTCTTGAAGCCTCCAAGAACATTAGAAATATTATAATATATCAACAATATTTCACTAGCCTGACATTAATTTTTAGTCTACATACAATTGTTTTAGTAAGCCATGCTTTTCTCTAATTTTTTTCTTAAGAAATAGTATATTACCTTTTAAATGAGATACATAAATTGTGATTATTATTGTAGGTCATTAATTATATGAATTGAAACAAGTAAAGAACTGGAACACCCAGAAGAATAGAGCTCAACTCAACAGATTACCCTATAGGAACCCAATGTGGTAAACTCCAGGAGAGTAAGAACTTTGCCCTATCTTGCATGTATTCTCTTTCAATATTACAAGCCAATTGCCTTCTTGAAGCCTCCAAGAACATTAGAAACACATCAACAGTTTTTTTGTAGCTTGCTTTAATCTGTAACTTTCTCCAACAGATTTGCCTACACTGCAGTTACTTGCTACAACTTGGTTAAAATGTACCAAGAAGATTTTATGACCACCAAGGTGTATATTTGTATTAGAATAACGTAGTTTCCTTAATGGTCATCTTAATCTTAGTTAGTTTAGTTAGAAATTTTCTATCTTCATCTTTCGTTAACGATTGTTTCTTTTAGAAACATCGTCTTTGTAATTCTATTTAAGGAGCCTTTGTCTCCTTTGTTTTAACACAACATCGATTATTTGAACATGGTATCAGAGCTGGTCTGAGACTATCTCCCTCGCGTGAGGGCTCGGGATTTTGGGAGGGCCTATTGAAGTAGGGGTTCTGAAAATCGTGAGCTAGGGTTTGTCATTCCGTTTTTCAGAATTTTGTGTTTTTACTTCCAAAATTTCATGGGATTGTTAGTCTATAATTCGTGAGAATCTTTTCATGTGAAATTTCTTTAGGATTTTTGTGCTCCTGTCTCAAGGTCTGGTTTTTGGGTTTGTCTGAGTTGAATCGTGATCATTTTTTGTAGAAATCATGATTTTTTTTAGGTGAAAAATCATGTGGCAGTCTGAATAAATCATAAGGTTTTTTTTTTTTTTTAAATCACGAGGGGCCCTTTTTTATTCAGTTCGTGGGTGTTTTTCCTAAGCGCGAATATTTTTTTTCAGGCCATTTTTACCCATGTGGCCTCCTTTTGTCTTCCATTCGA
>CM021102.1:350848749-350869406 GCA_007115665.2 Sequoiadendron giganteum
GGGGAGAGGGACCGTGTACAGGGATAGATGTAGGCACTCTAGGGAGATAGGGATAGTTTATGGAGATAGGTCCAAATTTTGTAGTTCTAGAGAGACGTAGCAGTGGGTCGGGCAAAGAACGCTGAGGGGGATATAACATAGATGTGGGCACGTCGAGGGCCGAGTGATGGGACTATGCCAGAGATGATGCGGGTAGAGAGCGAGAGATCCGCAGAGTAGATACGTTTATTGACAGCGGCACAGGAGGCATGGAAGCAGGAGTGATGGGCCATGAGCAGAGAGGGATAGGTATAGGCATGAACGGAATTCCGCTCGGTACCAGGCTGGGTAGAGAGATGATTATATGCAGGAGGTAGCGTACTGGAGGTGTGTGTATGAGCAGGCAGTGCCTGACCCAGCGCGGCGTACAACACAATATGTTAGGCAGACACCACAAATGCAATCACTGTCCCAGTCTTTAGGGACACAGACCAGGGGGTACAGTGACTTCCAACCGACTCCTTCTCGGTTTGGGACTCCAGGGCGTGAGTCACAGGGGACTCCAACACATAGAGGATCGGTACCTAAGTCTCCTCAGAGGTCAGGTGTGGGCAGCTCAGGACATGCGGATGACAGGTGACAGGATATAGGTGTTTTTGACAGGTACCAGATGGTGGTGATGCACCTTATTTTGAGTATGATATGTAGGTGATTATGTGGTGACTATATTTTGGATATGGACATTGTATTATTTTGATGATGATATGTGATGGTCCCCATTGATGTTATGCCACATTTTGGTGATGGATGGTATGCATATGGTGTTTTATGTGATGTTCCTATGATAGTGGATGTATGTTATGCATATGTATATGATGTTTTTGTGTTGATGTGGATGTTTTACTTATGCATGTGTGATTATGTTAATGATTTATGAATGGTAATGCAATTGTATTAATGATGTGAGTAATATGGGCCTTATATGGAGTAATGCAATATGGATAGGTGAACTTAATAAAAATGAATGGATATGAATGGATTTAAATGAACCTAATGAATTGATGTGAATGCAAATGGATAAATGAATGGATGTTTAATGTAAATGGATGTTAATGGATAAATGAACTTAATGAATTGATATGAATGGAAATGGATAAATGAATGGATGTAAATGGATAAGTGAATGTTAATGGATAAATGAACTTAATGAATTGATGTGGATGCAAATGGATAAATGAATGAATGTAAATGGATAAATGAACCTAATAGATTGATGTAAATGCAAATGGATAAATGAACGAATGTTTAATGTTAATGGATAAATTATCAATGGGTAGATGATGTGTGTAGGATGTGGGGGTTGCAGTACCTGTCAAAGACTGTAAGGATCCCGAGAAGAAAAGTTAGTAAGAGTGAATGAGAGTTTGCACAACCAAAACCACAAGCCATAGATGTAGGGGAAAGATAGGATGAAGAGGGAATATGTAGCATGAGATGAAATGCAACATGAATGCAATTTTCCATCCTTTAGAGCACTGATTTTTGCTATAGCATAAGACATCCGGCATCAGGGTATGTAGACCAAGGACGGATTAATGTCTAATGCATAAAAAAAACACGACAAACAAGAAGGCTATCCCAATACCCCAAAGTTGTGATGACTTTGGTCAGGCCAGGTATTGGAATAACCACAAGCACAAAGGGATGCCCCCACATAACACAGGATCCGAAGAGGAATCCTGGTGGGTACTATGTGGAGCATCCCAGCAGACAGAAACAATGAAACAGTCAAGAGATGTCCCTATGTTAACTAGGAAAAACACACCATAATATGAAGGATCATGGCGATCTTGACTAGTGATTATAGGGAGCTCAAATGATAAACAAAATCCAAAAGTACCAAAAGATCATAATCAATTACAAGCGTCCTTTGCCATAAGATCCCAAGGATGGATGGGGTTGATGTGGTATGTTAGGAAGGATGCATCCTATTAAGACCGATGATGGATACTAAGCTAAAGTGACCTAGATGACGCAAGATAATTGCCATTGAGTAGGTTTCTTGATATGAGAAGACCTTGTTTGTGAAAAATCAACGACGATAGAGAAATACCTGACAATGAGAGGACGAGACACAACCTAAAGACCTAGGGGCTCGAGGGTTGATCAAAGATCAACCTTGCCTACGTGAAAGCGCAGAGCCCTCGTAGTTCAGGAAAAGATCATGATAAAAGAGCGAAAAGTGGACTGATGGAAACCGATGGAGGACCAAGACAGACACAAGCCAAAGCCCCGGGGGTGGATCAAATGATCGATCTTGCCTATGTGTAAGCACAGGGGCAACGTAGTTCGGATACGACAAAAGATCGAGGATGGACAAGATCGAAAAGTGGACCATGAGGACAAATGATGAAGGACAAAATGCCTCGGGGGCCGATCAAAGATTAGCCTTGCCTACGTGCAAGCGTAGAGGTGTCGTAGTTCAAGAGGAGATGATGATAAACGCGGAAAGAGGTCGATGATGACAGATGATGGCAGACAATGATCAAACGAGTTGACCACAAAAGAAGACAATGAGAAGCCCTGGGGGTAGATCAAATGATCAGCCTTGCCTACATGCAAGCGCAGGGGCAACGGAGTTTAGGAGACACGATGAGACCAAGATGGAGACAGATAAGAAGAGATGACACAAGCTTAGATTAGGATAATAAGCTCAAGGTGTTGGATAGCGGATGATGGTCGTCCAATGCTCAACCAGAATATACCAAGCGATGAGGTGATGCAAGCGGATGGGAGGATATGGGGATTGAGGAATCAATGGATAAGCCATAAAGTAACTAGGACGCGAGGTAGATAATGATTAAGCCCTATACGAGAGGCACCTGTTGCCAAGTTTTCACCAATCATGGGTATCCAAGGCGCCACGCAGGGGTAGTTTTCACCATAGGACAAATTATTTCTCTTTACTATTTTTGGATTTTTTTGATTTTTTAATTTTTTTGTATTTTTGACTTTTACTAGGGAGGATACCCCAGCTGATCTAAGTGTAGAACTTCTTCAGGTGCATGATGTTGATGGGTTCCTCCAAGGGCTCACATTTAGGGGTGGAGAGCCTATAGGCGCCAAAACCATACTTTGTGGTGATGACATAAGGGCCCAACCAGTTTGCTTCAAACTTTCCCTTTTTCTCTCGATCTTGTTGATTCCGCTGATTCTCTTTTAGGACTAAATCACCAACATTGAATTAGCGAGGGCAAAATTTCTTATTGTAGCTCCTTTTGAGTTAGTGCTGATAGGCTTGCAGGTGGTTATAAGCCTTGACCCATTTTTCATCTAACAATTCCAATTGTGCCAAGCATGCCACTCAGGTGTCTTCATCGGTGATGAGATTCTTGAGGGAGATGTAGAGCGAAGGGATTTCAACTTCGATTGGCAAGACGGCTTCAGCGCCATAGACAAGAGAATATGGAGTGGCTCTAGTAGGGGTGCAGATGGATGTACAGTAGGCCCAAAGAGCAAGATGGATATGGAGGTGCCAATCGCGGCCAGTGCTATTGACCATCTTCTTAATGATTTTGATCAATGTTTTATTTGTTGCTTTTTCCTGCCCATTACCTTGGGGGTAATAGGGAGTGGACCAACGATGTTGGATATGATATGTGTCACAAAGGGATTTCATACACTTATTTTTGAATGGCTTTCCATTGTCAGTGATGATGGCGGAGGGGATACCATACCTGCAGAGGATATGGTAGAGGATGAACTTAGACATCTGAACACCAGTGATTTGAGTGAGTGGAATGGCTTCCACCCACTTGGTGAAGTATTCAGTGGCTATGATGATAAAGGTATGTCCATCGGAGGATGGAGGGTAGATATTTCCAATCAAGTTGAAACCCCATTGTGAAAATGGCCAAGGTGTCGTGATGGGTTGGAGCTCTTGTGCTGGAGCGTGAATCAGATCTGCATGTTGTTGACACGGAAGACACTTTTTGACATACTCACAAGCATCTTGTTCCATTGTGGGCCAATAATATCCTACTCTGAGAATCCGTTTGGCTAGGGCCATACCATTAGAATGGGCCCCACAAATACCGCTATGTACCTCTATTAATGTCATGCGGGCTTCAGTTTTTTCTAAACAATGGAGGAGAGTTCCATCATACCCACATCAATAAAGTGTATCACCGATAATGGTGTAGCGGGTTGTGCGTTGGATAAATGATTTATGTTGGTTTCTCATGAGATCAGGTGAGAGGGTGTTGTCATGAATGTAGGTGTACATGTCATGGTACCAAGGGGATCCGGGACCTACAATAGCACACACCATGTCACCCTCAGGGATATTGTACGCTGGGATTAGGAGTTGCTCGATCAGGAACTGACAATTTATGCAATCTTTTAGCATGTTGAGGAGAGAACCAATGGTAGCCATAGCATCTGCCGCCTTATTCTGGAGTCTCGGGATCTGCTCAAATTGGATGGTAGTGAAATATTTCTTGAAGTCATCCACCATTCATTTATAAGGCACCAAATTTTCATCTTTTGTTAGAAACTCATCGTTGACCTATTTTATGACTAACTGGGAGTCACCAAAAACATGCAGATGAGTGATGTGCCATTGGACTGCAATTCCGAGGCCTATGAGAAGGGCTTCATATTCAGAGATGTTGTTGGTGCAAGGAAAAGCCAGTCTGAATGATTTTGATATGTAGTCGCCTTGGGGGGTGATAAGCAAGATTCCTGCCCCCGATCCATTATGAGTGTGTGATCCATCAAAGTACAGTGTCTAGGTGGTGGCTTCTGAGACCGCAAATACTCCATCTGGAAATTCAGTTTCTATGGGATAAGCGTCCACTAGCAGGGCATCTACCAACTGATCCGCTATTACTTGTCCTTTAATGGCATTTCTATCCACATATTCTATATCAAACTCGTTGAGGAGCATGATCCATTTAGCCATTCGACCAGTCAAGGCTATCTTGGATAGCACATACTTGAGGGGGTCGACTTTGGATATCAATTTTATAGGATGACTAAGCATATAGTGGCGTAGCTTTTGTGTGTTGAAGACCACACCTAGACAAGCCTTTTCCATCGATGAATAATTGAGCTCATAACCGACCAGTGTGTGGCTAATGTAATAGATCGCTCATTCCTTTGAAGACTCATCATGTTGTGCTAATAATGCCCCCAATGCAACTGACGTGGCAGATATGTACAACAGGAGTGGTTTTCTAGGGATAGGTGGCATCAAAATCGGCGGGTGGGCCAAGTATCCTTTGATCATGTCAAAAACCAACTGACACTGTTGATTCCACTTGAAGTTGGTGTCTTTCTTGAGAAGGTAGGTGAATGACTGACATTTATCCACGAGTTGGGCTATAAACCGGCGGATGGATTGTAGTTTCCCTTGGAGGCTCCTTAATTGTTTTAGGTTTCTTGGTGGAGGCATATCCATGATAGCTTTCACCTTAGTTGGCTCAACCTCGATGCCTCTTCGGGATACTATGAAGCCCAAGAGTTTCCTTGATGTGACACCGAACACACATTTTTTTGGATTCAGTCGAAGCTTGTACTATTCTAAGCGCTCAAAGATCCGTTTCAGAATGGTAGGGTGCTCTTCTCTGGTTCTAGATTGTGCGAGCAGGTCATCAACATAATCTTCCATGATGATATGGATAAGGTCATGGAATATAACCGTCATTGCCCGTTGATATGTTGCCCCTACATTTTTGAGACCAAAGGGCATGACATTGTAACAAAAAGTACCCCAAGGTGTTGTAAAAGCGGTTTTATGTTGATCGTCGAGGGCAATCTGGATCTGATTGTAACCAGAGAATCCATCCATGAGGGATAGCATCTCATGTCCCGCAGTGATGTCAACTAACATGTTGATGTTAGGCAAGGGAAAGTCATCCTTTGGGCATGCTTTGTTAAGATCTCAGAAATCCGTATAGATTCTGATGTCTCCATTGGGTTTAGCAACAAGTACTATACTGGAGATCCAATCAAAGTAATCAATGGGTCTGATAAAACTAGCATCTAGTAACTTTTCCAGTTCTTAACTAATAATGCCACTTGTGGGTGTATCTTTCGGAGCTTCTGTTTGACAGGTTTAGCCTCTGGACGGACATCCAAATGGTGGACAACAAGATTTGGATCCAGGCCAGGCATATCAGAGTAAGTCCATGCAAAGTTGATGACCCCTTCTTGAAGAATGTGGACAATGGTGTTGTATTCTGCTTCAAATAAAGATTTGGCCACATAGGTTACCCTTGGAGTTTCTTCTGTTCCCAAGTTCACCTCTTGCGTTTCTTCAATGAGAATTGAAGATTGCTCAGATAGTTGTGTTCCTACAAGGAGAAGATGAACGTCCCCATCTTCCAGTGCCGTATTAAGGTTTTCACTGTCAGATACATCCTTTATTTTTACTTTTTCCAAGTCAAAAAGTGCCTCGGTGAGGTTTTCACTAGTTGACCTATTTTGCTTTTGTTTCTTCTTATTTTTGCGATTAGGGCATTCATCTTCCCCCAATCCCATTAGATGTACATATGTATCCTCTGAGGGCAATGTATTGATAGGTGCGTTACCTTGTAGGTCATAGTCGATAAGCTCAGGATGTTTAAGGGATAAAGTTATGGTACAAACAAATAAGCATTCGAACATGGCAGGGAGGTCAATGTGATCCAGATCATCGTACGCGTGTATGATGGACTCTTCCTCCGGTATGTCTTCGACGGAACTATTGTCAACACTAACATTGTTAGAAGTGTTAGCGGATTTTGTAGGACCCTTCTGTTTAGTATCATAACCCAATCCCAAATTTCTTGGTTGGATGGTAAGTGCTTCAATGGGTAGCCGTTTTCCTTGTTCTTCTGTACCAAGGCCTCTGCCTTGGTAATGACATTTTTCAACAAACTTGGATGCACGTGGATAAGCCTCTTGAAAGTATTCCAAAAGGGGACGTGGTGATTCAGGTTCTTCTCGGTAAACCCATTGACTGATATCTTTGTCCATTTGATCTTGGAGGGATCCCAAATCATTGAATGTTGTTGACCCCACGTTCTTGGAAGTGAGGGTAAGTGTCTTTTCCACTTTTGGCACTGGCAGGATTGGTTGTCCATATGTGCGGGGCGAAGGTGGCATGGTTGCCACATTGAGTGTGGTATGCATTTCGTATGTGCCACATCCCTTGTCTATGATATGGACCTTGGTGACAGTGGAAGTAGGTGTGGATGATGGTGGGGATGAAGTGTTTAGTGTATTGGTGGATGGGTCAGGATCAGATGTTGGGGTTGCCCCCATTTTGACTCCTGGACAATAATGCGAATGTGGAAAAGAAGCTTCCAAGGCACGACAATACTCAAAAGGCTGGGGGCAGCTTGTATGGTGACTTCCATTCCTTGAAATGGGAACTTTAGGCATTGGTGATAGGTGGATGGTACGGCTTGCATAGAATGAATCCATGGATGACCAAGAAGGATGTTGTAGGGGAGGTCAAGGTCCAGAACATGACACATAGTGTATTGTACAATGGGGCCCACTTGAATAGGGAGGCAAATGATACCCTTAGAATCCCGCTCTGCATTATCATACGCCTTGATGGTGATGATTTGACTTTTTAGATCAGCTTGGGTGTATCCAACCTGTTGTATGAATTTTAACGTACAAAGATTTAGGGCCGAACCATTATCTACCAGTACCCTTTTTACTTTTTGATAATTGACACCGACCTCAAGATGGAGGGGGCGGTTGTGGCTTGAATCAAGATGTGGCATGTCCTTTTGGCTAAAGGCTAGCTAATAGGTCGATGAAAGATTGCCTACCAATGCTTGAAATTGGGTAGGGTCAATATTATCAGGCACTTGTGTGCTTTGCAAAGCCTTAGTTAAGATATTTTGATGTATGGGAGACAACTTAAGCAGATCCAAAATGGATATTTGGGCTGTAGTTTTACCTAGATGGTCTAGGATGTTATATTGGGAATTGGTGGATGGTCATTGGGTGGATGGAGATACGGTAGGGAACGTGATGCGAGTCCGTCGAGTAGCAACAACACATTGTGAATCCTTTCCTTTGACGTGTATCATGGATACACGTGGTTCCACTTGTTCTACGTATGATACCACACCTTGATAATTGTATGGTACATTTTTGTAGCTGATGTTATTGGTACTGTTTCCCGACTAGTTATTATTGCTAGGTCTAGGATTTGAGTTGGATGTACTAGGACCCTAGTTATGATTAGGAAAGGCGTTTTGGTATATTTGTAGTTGAGCATTGGACGAGGATGTTGCGTTAGCATCCACATGGATTTCACCTCGATCAATGAGACCTTGGATGTAGGTTTTTAAGCCTTGACATTTGTCCAGGGTATGTCCCTTAATTTTGTGAAATTCACAGTATTCATTGTCTTTAAACCAAGCAGGCTTGGGTTTAGACGTATTGAGAGGTTTGGTAACAGGATATGTGATGGGGTAGTTAGCTTGAAGAAGCTTATTAAACACCATGCTAAGGGGTTCTCCCAACTGAGTGAACTATCGTTTGTTGCCTCCTTGGTTGTTTTGATTGGATTATTGTCGTGGTGCCCCTTGAGGGACGGATATGGCGGTCTGAACAAATGGTTGTTGTGGAGGAGGGTATATTTGCGTAGTGGTGGCCACTTGAACATGTTTGGTGTCTGTGACACCGTCATTGCCAAAATTCTTATTTCTATTCCAATAGCGAGGTTTATCCCCAAAGGATTTTTCTCTATCAGAATTGAAATGTTTGACTTGTCCTCTTGTGACAAGGGCTCATTCAGATGGGGCCTTTCTCCACAAGTCCCGCAAAGGTAGTGATACAGTGGAGTTGGAAATTGTGCGCCATATCCGGGTGGGAGTTTTCGATAAACAACGTGACCATGTCCTTTTCTGTTGGTGGGGATTTCATCCTACTAGCCAAGGCACACCATCTTTGCAAGTAGCTTGCAAAGGTCTCTCTGTCACGTTGTTTTTCTTTGAGGAGATCAAGTGTGTCAATATCTTTCTCTAGGTTAAAAGAGAAATGAGAGACAAACTGTTTGGACAATTGTGCGAAGGTTTTGATAGATCCCTTTTCAAGACTCGTAAACCAGTTGAGGGTGACCCCTTGTAGAATTTTAGGGAAAAGTCGGATAAGGTAATTATCATTGTGCATGATCTCTTGGCAATGAGCATAAAACTATTGAAGGTGAGCTTTAGGATCCTTGGTTCCTTTGTATTTGTCAAATTTGGGTATCTCAAAATGTTTAGGAAAAGGAACCAAGGAAATGGAGGGATCAAATGGATAAGGGCATATGTCCTCAAACTTGAAGGATTGTTTTCCCGTTCCAGCTTGTAAGTCCTTTAATGCGGCTTTTACTTCTTCCAAGTCTTTATTGATGGGTGTCATGGGAGTCAAAGTGGATTGAGTGTATGGATAATGTTGTGGGTATGATGAGGATGGCCCTACTATTGTTGGATCATAGACAGGTTGGGTCGGATATGAGTGCATTGGTTGATTATACGTGGTTTGATAATTGGATGATTGATTGTATTGAGTGGGAGCCACTTGTTGTTGATAGTAGGAAATGAGAGAGGAGTTCTGTTGCTGCATAGCATTTTGGTAATGCGTAGAGGTAAGGCCTCTTTGTGGATGTGATGACGATTGTTGATAATAAGAAGCGTAAGGTGCCGCTTGTTGGTGAGTTTGTTGTTGTTGCAAGTGGGGTGGGTAGGATTGGTATATTGGTGCAATGGTGGTTTGTCATGTGGCATATGGGTATGGAATTGATGTTTGTTGATGGGGATTGTGTTAAGGTTGTGAAAGATTGGTGTAAGGTGGCGGTTGGGTATGCGTTTGGTTTTGCACATTCTGATGAAGGTTTGTATGGGATGGAATAGTGTATGTGCTAGTGGGATGATAGAGGTATTTGGTAAGTGGGTTATGGTGTATTTGCATAGGGATGTGCACATGTTGTTGTGGAGGTTTTTTTTGTTGTTGATGAGGTGGATGAGATAAGATTTTTTGTTGTTGAGGCGGGTGAGATGGGATGTATTGTTGTTGTTGTTGAGATGTATGTTGCACCACTTGATGTGATGGTTGTGTGAGAACGGAAGGGTGTTGTGGATGCAAGTGTTGAGATGAAGCTATAACAGTAGCAACATGTTGTGGTGGTGCTGGTAGTGTGGTGGATTGGTGTGGATTATTTGGAGGTTGTTGGAATTGAGGGGGTAGCACATTGGTAAGTGGAGGTGTGCCCCCAATATTAGAATATGGGGGAGGAAGTGGTGGAGCAGATGGGATGTATGGCGGCTTGCCATAGGTATGAGGGTCATTAGGATCGGATGGTGGAATAGTAGATGTTGTGGTTGGAAGATGAGGATATTCCTCGGACTTGATGAATGACAACATTTCCAAGTTTGGGGTGGTACCAATTTTCAGTGGGGGCACCTTCAGGAATGTAGGAATTTTTTGGAATGTTTTGTGAGGTTTGTGGGTCAACAAATGGGGGAAGGGCATATTGTGATGTATTGAAGCCAGATGGTGGTTTGAATCCCTTCATGAGTAAGGTGGCAAGGATCTTATCCCCATGTTCATTTAGGAGATGATCTGTCATTTGGACATTGGCAGGATTACTGAGATATTCTCGTCAACGGTGACTTTGGGTTGATTGACCATGTTTTCATCACTAGGTGGTGTGATGTTTTGGATGTCGGTGTTTGATTGAGATGAGATGCTGTTATGAGGATTGTGTCGAATGTTATTAGGATCTTGAGGGACATTTGGTTGGGAGCCTTGATTTTGTTGGTCTGCCATTTGCTTTTTCGTTTGTGAACAAGTTTGAATAGGCATGAATGTGCAAAACAACTAGGTGATTTCAAGATGTAATCTCTAGAGGATGATCTAGGTGATGATTTGGATTGATTGACTTAGATTGGATGATGGATCAATTGATGGTGTATCGATTGAGGATTTGGATGAGGATTGATTTGATTGGATCAAATGATGATGTATCGATTTGATGATTGGATTGGGATTGGATCAAATGATGATGTATCGATTTGATGATTGGATTGAGGATTGGGTTTGATTGGATCAAATGTTGATGTGTCAACTTGGTGATTGGATTTGATTGGATCAAGTGATGATGTATCACTTGATGCTTTGGATGAGGATTGGATTTGATTGGATCAAGTGATGATGTATCACTTGATGATTGGATGATGATTGGATTTGATTGGATCAAGTGATGATGTATTACTTGATGATTGGATTTGATGATTGGATTGGTGATTGGATCAAATGATGAATTGGATTGATGATTGGATTGGATTGGATCAAATGATGATTTGGATTGATGATTGGATGATGGAAGGGATCCTA
Organism: Sequoiadendron giganteum; assembly: GCA_007115665.2. Classification (NCBI taxonomy): domain Eukaryota; kingdom Viridiplantae; phylum Streptophyta; class Pinopsida; order Cupressales; family Cupressaceae; genus Sequoiadendron; species Sequoiadendron giganteum. The sequence goes on from CM021102.1 coordinate 350,860,117, forward strand.
AAACCTGATTTGGAGACCACCCTAGGTGACTTGTAACATTGGTTGATCGGATTAAATCAATTATTATGACGCCTAATCCACCTTGAGATGGAAGGGGATTGATTTGGGCCAATGATGTTGACTTACAACACAAATACGCCTCAAGATAGAAGTAGATTGATTAGGTTGAAGACGAGGATTGATTATGTAGGATAACGATCAATTTAACGTCTTGGTCAATTCGGGAGACCACTCCTAACACAAGGTTTTAAGGGATTTTGTGTTGAGGAATAATGATGGATGCAAAGGGAAGATGTGTTGTTGAAGATGTTTAGGTCTTACGATAAGATGGGTATCCCAAATGGTGGAATGATCAATGCGAATGTGGTAAATAGACATTTTTGGAGAGGTTAAATGGAGGTTTGGAATGGTCAAATGGAGGCTTCGGGGATTCGAACGGAGGTTTAAAAGGGTCAAATGGATGAAACTGTCTGTCCAGGGGGCGTATTCGCACTTCTGCAGAAAAGGCTGAAACAGTGGGGCAAGTTCGCCCCTCTGCAGTAAAAAAAGGCTGAAACAGTGGGGCAAGTTCGCCCCTTTGTGGTAAAAAAAGGCTGAAACAGTGGGGCAAGTTTGCCCCTCTACAGTAAAAAGTCCGAAACAGTGGGGCAAGTTCGCCCCTCTGTAGTGGAAAATGTAACTTGGTTTGGATAAGGGATTTTGGAAAGGACTTAAAATGATTTAATGATGTTTGACTTATCAAAATTTACTAGTTCTTCACAGAAAGACACTTTGAACAAGCACAATCCTATGATTAGTGTTTAACGGGTATGGCTGGCAAAGGTCTTACTCTAGGATGAACAAGGTTTCTAGGGAGTTCTCGATATACGCTCAGTACATGAGGCACAACCGTGAACACTAGTCCATCACAAGCGTGAGTCGGGAGCCCCAGCGAGATACTGAAAGGCTCAGACCAACTCTTCACGTCTATCTAGGTATCACCCTAGCTTCGACGTTTCACTAATTACGACACAACTGGATTGGGGTACAACTTTGGCTCTCCCCCTTTTATATACCTTGCTGGTACGTGTGGTTGGAATCATCCCTTGGGATGATGAAATCCCCAAGCAGGTCCCACTAAGAAGAAGACACTAATCGTTTCCAACTACTCCCTTCGGATCTGCACAAAGTGCAAAGGAGGAAGGTGAAAAAAAACTAATGCCCCCTTAGGGTAAAACAAATAAAATAGACACAACAAGCAGCAAGTATTACTTTCTCCTACTTATACTAAGTAAATATATAAAGTAGTAAGAAAAGACTTTTAAAAATTAGAATGAAACAAAGGCCCTGCAAGCAAATGTTAGTTGTTTATCTTTTGCCCTTCTGTGATTTGCAGCAAAAATACGCAAGATACCAGCATGAAATTTGACTTCACTCATCAACAAACAGGAGTAGTGGGTTAGAGCACAAAACAACAAAAGAAAGAGACAAAAACGAAGCTAAAATGTCTCTTTTTTTACCTTCTCGAATGTGTTGTTAAGGGAAAATTCGCCCCTCTGTAGTGAAAAACGCTGAACTGGGAGGGCAAGTTCGCCCTTCTGCAGAAAACAGTCAAAAACGACAAGGGCAAGTTTACCCCTCTGCAAAAAATAGTCAGAAACAGCAAAGGGCAGGTTCGCCCCTCTGCAGAAAATAATCAAAAAACAACAAAGGGCAGATTCGCCCCTCTGCAGAAAACAGTCAGAAACAGCAAAGGGCAGATTCGCCCCTCTGCAGAAAACAGTCAGAAATAGCAAAAGGCAGATTTGCCCCTCTGCAGAAAACAGTCAGAAACAACAAAGGGCAGATTCGCCCCTCTGTAGAAAACCGTCAGAAACAGCAAAGGGCAGGTTTGCCCCTCTACAGAAAACAGTCAGAAACAACAAAGGGCAGATTCGCCCCTCTGTAGAAAATGACTGAAATAGAGGGAAAGCTCGCTCTTCTGTAGCGTCTGGGAGGGCAAGTTCGCCCCTCTGCGACCTGAATCTACAAACAAGCTAACAACGTAAGATGTGAAAGAAAGAGACCCCTTTGTGGGTCCCATCGGGTGTGCCAGAAATGTGATCCTAATAAAATGCTACTTCCAAATGTGAGATGTTAGATAAAACTAATAGTGCAATATGAAGAAAAGTAACAAGATAAAATGACACCTCAATAAGATTAGCCTAAGAGAGTGGACAACATAGAAGTAAGATAAACAAATTGATTGTTGTTATACCTTCATGTTGTTGTTTCCTTGGTTGACCCTTGATTTTGAAGTCTTGTGTGCTCTTTGGATGGCAATGAAGTTGAATGGATGCAAGATGAACTGATGTAACATGGATTGATGATATAAGTGCTAAAATGGATGAGAGCTTGAATGACAATTTTGCAAGAGCTTATTTGCAAAAGACTTGATTCTCAAAATGATGGAATTGAGGGGATATTTATAGGCTAATTGGAATTCTCTAGAGAATTCAATGGTTGGGATTGATCCAACAAAGATCAAGATGAAGGGCTATGGTGAGTTGAGGACTCACAAGCCCTCACATCTTGACATGTGGAAGGTGATATGTCTTAGGGTGGAGTGATGTGGAAATGAGGTGGAAGGGAAGTACATGAGGTGGATGAAGGACAAGTACCTTTGAGGTACCTTGGGGGATGAGAAGATTTTCTCAAAAAGGAAATTCTTGTCCCCAAATGAGGATGAAAGAGACTTTTGAGGAATTTTAGAATTCCTCAAAAATCTCCATGGGAAAAGGGAAAGTGTGTGGGAGAAATAAATTAAAAATTTACATTCAATGGAGAGTTTATTGGATAAAAGGAGGTCTCCAAAAAGCTGGAGATTTGTCACATGTGGGTCATGTGACAAGTCCAAGGTTCTAAAAGCCTTGGACACATGTAAAATGACATGTCATATTTGCATGGGGGATGAGGAAGACCTTGGGAAGACCAAAGTGAATTAAAAATTCACATGGGGAAGAGAGGAACCTTGGTTAAATAAATGTGAATTAAAAATTCACATGGGGAAGGGAGTCCAGGCTAAAAATGGTAAGTGGGAAGGTTGACCATAAAAGGTAAGCCAAATGTGGCTAATGATTTTGATTAAGGTTGTGCAAACACATGATTAAGATAATTAATCAGGGATTAGAGGCAAGTGGGAGATTATGGAGGATGTGACACTTAATCTTGATTAAGTGGTGCACATCCTAATCACATATTAATTAATTTAATCCAAATTAGAAGAGGGTTATGGAGAATGTGACAAGGGGAGAGAAAAAGAGGAATTAAAAATTGGTTTTTAATCCAAATAGGTTAAATGACAAAATTAAATAAGTTTTCATGTTTATTTAATTTAGAGAAGGAAAGGGGGTAAAGTAAAGTATTTAATTTATTTAATTACATACTTTAGGAACCTTAGGCAGAAAATGAAATAATGATTAAATAAATTATTTAATCACTATTTAATGAACTAGATAAATAGAGTAGATGATTTTGATCATATGGAAGTGATCGAATTTGGATGTCTACAGATACCATTGCCAATAAGGTAAAGGGTAAAAGGGACCTATGATCCCTGACATCCGATCAAGCAATGAAACATATCCTCAAAGAGATTTTATTGATAAGCAAAGGGAAAGATATCTTTGATGTCCAATACCCGAGAGGCTTTAAAACTTAGCAAAGGAAACTCATTCTATGAGTAGTGAGTATGAGGGATCCCTAATCCCCGATACCTTAAGATGGTAAAATGAAAGAATCCAATGTTTAATTGTAGATGTTGGCAGTAAAGGGTATAGGGTAAGCCTGAAGGCCGATCCCCAATTTTTTTACATGATTCCTGCTTGATAAGCTATAATTTTTGAAATAAAGTTGATACAGTCTAACATAACTTGTTTTGCAATTTTTCTCTTCTTAATATGAAAATGATAATACATGGTATTGATATTTGTAGGAGATATTCCTCCAAAAGATCCAAAAAAAATGAAGTATCAACATAAGGGACCATCCATAGAGAAAATGAACGGGATAGGACCAACATAGTTTGATAATTTCATTTAAGTAAATTGGAGATAGAACAAGGGTTGTTTTTGCTAGGTCATGGGTGTTTGAATTTTTTTTTGCCATTGCTCATGAAGTTAACAAATTCTTTTCTTCCATTTCAAATTCCAGATGTGAAGAAATCAAAGTACATATCATGTGCCTGGGTTTAGTGGGGTTTGGAATTTTGAAGACCGTTGCTTGCTTCAACTTACTTTTAGTTATTATTTTCATGATGCTTTAATTTAACAAAAGACCCGACTATGATTGGGGTGCCTAATTTTGTCTTATTTTATTTTTACGTTGAACTTGACTCCAACTAGGGCACCCAGTTGTACTTTTATTTAATTTTCAATTTGCTTTAAGTTAAAAACCAAGCACTAGAGGTACTTCTTGTTAGCTTTTGTTTATTAGATCCACATTTTTAGGAAATGTGATTTCTATATGACTTTGGTTCTGGATCATTTTTAAGGATTCAATTTTGATGTAATTATGCAATTAAACAATACAATCTCAGTGTGGAATTTCCTAGTGACTTTGTGAATTATTGATTCAATCAAAGGGTTACGCTTGTTGACGCATCTTGATTTGGTATCATGGTGATGATATAATATTTTATTTCAATTTGAATTGTCAAATTAGTAATATTTCATTGGTAATTGTGGAATTAAGTAGGATTTTGTCTCAGATATGTGCATGCTTGACGACATTCTAATTGTATGAAATCTAAAAATCTTATGTCGTGACTAATTTCCTTTGAAGATTGCATTGCTATTGTTGGAAAATGTGTGAAATAATATTTGTTGTGATGGTGGTTTGAAAATATTGCTTAAATGTATAGAAATGATAATGGAATGTTTCTTGTCATTGTCCAAATAGTGTAAATTTTCTTTGCATTACTTCTTTTTGTCTTTTTTTATCTTTTAAATTTTATTTGAAATCAAGTTTGGATTTATTGAAAGAGCATTAAATTATTGTAAATTTTTTATAGATCTGAACATGCAATGCATTTATTGAATTGCTTGACCTATTATTTTAAGTTGCATTTTATTTCCAAGAAGGTAAAATTTAGATCCCCTTGTGAAACTACATTGATCTCACAACTGTGCTACCCACCTGGTCAAGACCTAATAGAAAGGAAAATTGGAGCAGTTCCCGATACTTTACAAGAGGGGAAATAAACCCTTATTGCCTAGCACGTTATAAGTGATTAAAACCACCCTCAATAGAAATGGAACTAGAAGGAGGGCCTAAAAATATTCTTGGTTAAATGCAAAGTTCGAGAGGGTTAGATCTTAGGAAAACCCAGCTCTGATGGGTAGCCTTTGTGTATACCAATGATTTTTCATGAAATTTCTTATCACACACATAATAGGCTTCAATTTTTTTTCCCTAATAGTGGACAAATTGCTTTAGATCATGTCAAGATTTGCGAGGATTTATTGAATTTTCTCAAAGTTGAGCATGAGGATATCATTTGTCATTTCTTCATCAAAATGTTTCAAGGTGCAACATGGCAATGGTATGTTAATATTCCACCAAATTATATCTATTCATGGACATAATCAAAAAAATTATTCTTGGTTCGGTTTGATCCTTATGTGGGTGCACAAGATCCATCACTTCAATTTACAACTATGAAAAAAATACCACGAGAATATATTTACCAGTTCAATCATAGGTTCATGTTTATGTATCAACGAGTTCAAGATTTGAATTTGGTTATTAATGATTTTATGCTAAAAGAACATTATTATTGGGGTTTGAATGCTTCATTCACATAGAAGATTGGACTTTGTGGTGAGGTTACTGTCCTACATGATGCATTTGACAAAGCCCTCTTACTGGCACAATGCAGTCATGACGTTAGAAATACGAGCAACCACAATGAGAATTATAATGCTCTTGTGCTTACAAGTTACCAAACTTTGCAGCCTTATATCGATTTACTCACCGTGCTTACCTAGATGCAATCATTTCCACCAAGCAGCTACAACATTCCAAATTTTCGAAGCATCTCATTCTCTAACAATTCAAATTAGGTCAACCCCATACAAGACTAATTTGGGAGTCAAGATTTACAAAAAGATGACTATGGAGGCAAGTGTTTCACCCTCTAATGAATTTTTAATGGAATTAACCTCTAATTTTAGTCATACTCTGACATATGATGCATTAAATCATGATAAAATTATAAGCAAATAATTAGATGAACAATTATATCATTTAGATGGTTTGTTTGAAAAAGAGTATGAAATAGATTTGAAATCTGAGCGTAATGAAAAGATCAAACTAGAGTATAATTTAGTTGAAGATGTTAATACTAATGACAACAATGAAAGAGGTGAAGCATTAACACAAGATTGTTGTCATGAGGAATCAACAAATAAAGAGTTTTCTTCCAACACTTTGAATGATTCTTCTGAGAAAGATGCAAATCAATATGATGAAGGTACGATAGGTCGTGATTTATTCGAGCTAAATATTTCACGTACGCAAAATCAATTAAATGAGAAATTTGAGGAATTAGGTGCTCCAAGTCTGACAAAAGTTTCTATGACAGATGGATGTAGGATACATTGGACAGATCAACATTGTGAGATAGATTGATATGTTTACCTTGGAAGGATGGATTTATATTTGAAATGGTTGATCACTATTGAAGAGGTACTCATTCCAATAGAAGAGCATTGGAAAAGTATTCCACTCAATGAGGAAGATGAAATAGCTAGCATACAAAGAGATGATAACGAATCCATCTGAAAGGATGAAAGTAATTGTGAGAGGATATCTAGCTTATCTCCATCATTTCGTGACCTTGACCCTTGCCTTGAAGTGGACTTGTTGATTAATAAAGATTCTCTATCTTGTTCAATTTTTTTAGATGTAGAAAATGAATTTATTGATGTGTTCATAGATTTTTTCATGATCATTGATAAAGAAGAAACATCCTTTGACCAATTGATAAAAGGAAATGGCCTTGTTGATTCAAATGAAAAATGGATTGAAAGAGAGAATGACATATCTCTAGATGAGATTGTGAATGAAACTCGTTGTGAAGGACAAGAAATCAAATTTCAAATGGATTCTTCAGAGGAAGAAGGTCAAATGAATGTGAAAATTAGTCAAGTGCTTCCTGATAGTTAACTAGATCAAACTTACACCTATCAAGGGAATGGATTTGATTTTAATGCTAACAAAAATACCGACATGGATGAAATGTGTGTTTTGCTACAGTAAGGAATTTATGATAGGATTCAAATGAATGAAGCAAAAGAGCATCAAACGGACCATCAAAAGGTTTCCTCGGAAATAAAATCACTTCAACATGGAAAGGAAAATAAAATAGGGGAGTATCTTCCCGATTTTGATTCTTTGCATGTGAATGAGTTATCTGAAGGAAGGCCTTGTTTATTACACATTAGTAATTCTAATCTTAGTGGTGATGAGTTGGATGTTGATTCTCACATTCTTATTGATAATATGTAGGGGAACGATACAAACAATGCTTTATCTCATGAGGGTGAAGTTTGATAGACTTCACAAATTGACGATCAAGATGATTTTTAACTTAGTTCATCCGAGGAGACTGAAAGGATCTTCAATCTCATATCTGAGTTGAATGCAACAATGTGGGCCCATGGGTATTCTGACTGCATAAAAAACCTTGATTTATGGGATTCTTTAGGATTCATCATTTTGGTTCACATTCTGAGGTAAGTTTTTCTAATTTTTTGTTAGCCTAGGAGATTACCATGGTAGGTAAGGAAAAAGTTGAACAAGTTACTTTAAAGGTTGAGGAAGATAACGATTTAACGAACGATATCTATACTTTAGAAAATATGATTGAAGTTGATGGTCTTGGGGAAATTAAGCATATTGGTTTACTACTTGGGACTAGTGTTGATAATGATAAGGATGTGCATAAATTTTTTGAACCTTCTTTTGATACCTTGAATAGTCATGTTCCATCATTAATGGATGTTGTTTTTTTTTATGTATAGTAACAAAGAGGAATGGAGTGGTGTATTATGAGATGAGACCTCAAGCAGATAAAATTGTGTAGCATGAGCATGCCTTTGCAACTAGATCTTCTAAATTGGGTGGCATATTTTCATTATCCTCTATATTTTGATGATTTTTAGTTTGACTATATCACCGGGGAAAATAAGACATGTCTATCGATCAATCATAACAAAGAAGAAAAACCACAACTATTAGTTTTTCAAGATTTGTACTCTCAGAATGAGCTTATTCTTCTTGAACTTTAATTTTTTGAGTATAAAGATGAGCTAACTAGGATTAGAACTTTACTAGTAAGTTAAGACTCTTGCATATATTGAAAAATAAGTAAGATAGTTGTCCAAATTTTTGCAGTTTTATGTTTTTTGAGATTAGCTTGGAGCTGGTTTAGGATTAAGGTAGTTAGGTTTTGGTTTAGATTAGTTGGTTTTTCTTTTGCTTTGGTGTTTCTTGCTAGATTCTCTTTTGATGTGTCGCTTTGTGTTGTTTGCATTTTGGGTTTTTTTGTTTTTGTTTCCTATTTTTTTTTGTCACTTCCTTTTATCTTTTTTTTTTTCGATTTTTCGTGAATGTTCTAGGTCAAAATGTCAACCATGAATAGGATACTTGTAGTATTTATGTTTTTAGACCATTTCCTTGTTTAAACTCAAGGTCTATTAGTCTATTATTAAACTTCAGAGTCTTAGATGATTTGATGTAGTGAAGTTAGTAAACCTATGAAGGTAATTTCTTGGGTCTTACCGCTTGCATTTATTAAGCAAATTAGGATAGGTATTTATGATGGATAGTAATGAATTTAGGACTCAAATGAATCTAAAGGTGTTTCCCTTCTTAATGACCACAGTGATTCCCAACCCAACACCAGGTGATAGGCTAGAGAAGAAAAAAAATAAAGAAACAAAAAACTATGAAAATGGGTGATTCAAATAACCTCTACCGGGCTATGGACGTTTGGCTGCCAGTAGATCTAGGTTTGAGGGAATCAAAGGTATCTTTGTTAGGGCTATGGATGCCTGGTTGACAATAGATCTATGCCCAGGTCACACCAACTAAATCTCAAAATGGAACAAAGAAAGGAATATGCATATGAATAAAGATAATTGGGAGAAAGACAAGATCACACAAATTGTCTTGATTCACAGGTCATTCTATTGTTTCAAACCATGTTTTGAAGGGATTAATCATTGTGCACACACTATGAGACTCTGGTATTCTATTATGATTGGATA